>JAITYZ010002542.1:0-50302 GCA_027744595.1 Paronellides praefectus
CCCAGAAGATGAGGATCCCAGCACTCCTAAAGGCAAATATGAACAAGACTTTGAGTATGTTCCAAGTGGTGCAGAAGAGGTAAATGAAGTAGATGAGGTGGACCAGGAAATGGATGCGGATGACGATAAAGAGTCAGTTGAAGAAGTTAGACGACCTCAAACAAGGCGGAGTGCTGCAAAAGCACTGTTAGGTGACGATGGCAACCGTTATCCTAAAAGGCGGCGTCGACAAGACAACCCTGCCGTCAACGAGGCTGTGAATAAAAAGCAAAGTGAACCCCCGCCTAAACAAAGTGAACCCTCGTCTAAACAAAGTGAAACCCCGTCGAAACAAAGTGAAACCCCGTCGAAACAAAGTGAAACCTCGTCTAAACGAAGCGATAACGAACATCGCCCCACTGAAAATACGTTAGAATCATCTAGAGCAATGAGTACGATTTTTATCATCTAGATACTCTTTGTTTCGTTTTTCAAAATTCAGTTATTAACTGAATAATATGTTTTTGTTTTAAACAGGAACAAGAGGAATGGGAATTTCCCCTAATCAAGCCAAAAGTTCAGTTACAGACAAGGAAGGGATCCCAAGTCATACCTGCTATGCTTGTCAGGACAAGTACACAACGTTAGAAGGTTTGTAGTTTTAAAAGAATAATTTCAACAACATTATAATTCATGAAAATAGCTACATTACAATTTTCTCTGTACCAAGTATTCATTATTTTTATTTTGTCGCCTTAGATCTCAAAGGTCACTTAGAAGCTACCAACTGTGGGAAAAACTTCACTGGGATGTACGACATTGAGACAAAGTATTGTAAAACTTGTACGTCGTTCTTTAAGAAGTATAATAACGTTGAGTTTATGGAACACGTAAATATGTGTGTGCTGAACTTCAAGCCGCGACGACGACGACCTTCAGCTGCAGCTGCAAGTGGAAGTAAATCTGCAGAGAAAATGAGCAAAGTCCATCTCACGTCCCCACCAGTTCCTCCAGTAGAACAAGAGGTAAGAAATCATAAAGAAACGCTTCAGGTTATTCCTGCAGGAGGATCCGATCTACTGGGATTAACCAACGTGGGTCCATGGGTTGATAAATTAACTATGGAGCAACTGGAGTCCTTGAAAGGAAAGGTCAAGCGTGGAGAACCAATTTGCTTGAGTCGTCGAACTTGCCCTCGTAGTCGTAGGTATGTATTCCTTGACAAACCAAATGGTGACGAAGAGACGGGCAATGATGCACCTCCGACATTGACCAAAAATGCTTTTACCACTTCCCATCCCGCACCCCCCGAACTTCCATCAGTCAATAATGCCAGTACATTCAACCCACCGTTTACATCTACTCCATTTTCTACAAAACCTAAAGAAAAAGAAGTCGTTCACAAAGCTCGGAGAACAGGAACAGTGGCAAAATCCAGACCTGGTCCACTTAGTTCTAAGAAAACAACAATGCCAGAAGAATTAAATGTGCCATCTGAAAATAAAAGTCAAGAGGAGCAAGGTGTTAAAAAACCACAATCAAACGCTAGTGCTCAAAAAGAAAACAATGCACCTGCATCCATCGCCATAACGCAAGCTACAATTCCTGAGAACGATGCTGCCAGTAATTCGGCAGCAGGGGCGAAACGAGCAACTACGTACTCAAGATCTTTAGAAACTACAGCTTCTCGGCTAAAAGCAACCTTGAAGGAAAAATTAAGCCACTCAAAGTCATCAGATAATTCAAATGAAGCAGCTCGTGGAAACGACATTGCTGTGACAGGTGGAATGCCAGGAAATAGTAACACAGCAGAGGAAAATTCAACTGACTCTCAAATGCCTCCAGTTGCAGCTAAGCAATTGCCGGCAGCAGAAAGTACACCTTTAACTATGCGTGAAGATAAGCCGCCAGAAGCGGACGCTGAACGTCAACAACAATCAAATAAATCTGCTGCAGTAAACACACTTACAACTGCTGCTGAGGCAGTGGACAAACTGGTGGAGAAGTTTGTACAGCAAAGCAGTGGCACTGCTAGCACTATTGCACAATCTGGAAGTGGAACTCAAGTTATTTCTGAACAAATTCAACAACGTTATTCGCCTATATCGTCGGCCAGTTCGAGAACTTCTACCCCCGACAATAACCTGATTCCTTTTTCGTCCCAGCCAACTCGGACGGAAACAATGGCAACCATGCCTCTGCACAAGTTTGCACAAATATCTGCTATAATGAGAGCGCCCACCCCGCCATCACCAAGACCAAGACCATCACCTCAACCCATACCAATTCTCCACTCGCAACCATCAGCCTCTATTCCACATAGTCATCCTTCACAATCAAGCGCTATTGCTCCAACTACTCTGTCTCTGATGCCAGTTGAGCAGCCACGTCTTCAAAGTCAACCCCAACCATCACAGCAACAAAGTCGTACTATTTCACAGTCACAGCCGCCACAATTACACTCTGTTCCTC
Source organism: Paronellides praefectus (assembly GCA_027744595.1). Lineage (NCBI taxonomy): Eukaryota > Metazoa > Arthropoda > Collembola > Entomobryomorpha > Paronellidae > Paronellides > Paronellides praefectus. The sequence goes on from JAITYZ010002542.1 coordinate 2,452, forward strand.
ACGCCGTGACAGTTGGAATCTCTGGAATACAGCAAAGTGTTACATACCCAATAATGACTTCCCGACCCCAGAATGCTAATTCGGTGTCACAGTTTCAGCAAATCAACATACCACTCAACCACTCATCAACAATCACTCAGGCTAATATTCCCAGACAGACAACAACAATAGGGAAAACTTGGAGTAGCTTGGAAGTCCGTAGAGTGGAAAGTCTGCCGCCGGTTGCTCCAACAAGGGCCCCTGCAATGGCTACACCACAGCAGCAGCAGCATGGATATGTGACTCCTAATCATGTGAACTCTTTACAACAACAGCAGCGTGGATATGGGCCATTAAGTTCTGCGAAATCTTTGCAACAGCAGCATAGTGCTCCAGTGCCATCAAGTACAGCGGCTCCCTCCTCTCAACAACTTCCAACTACTAATATTCATTCGGTCATCCCAACATTAAGACCGGGGCAGAATCAAGGTCATCCAGTACAGAGTATACCAAGCACTCCTATTCAACAACCAGGATTTCAACAGCAGCTTCGTCCAACAGGGTTACAACAGGGTACACGGCAGCAACTCCAGCAACACATTCAACATCATTATCGCCATCCTACGCCCCCTTTGATTCAATCACAGCCTCCCTCTATAATTTCACGATATCCGTCTGTGCCTTCAACTCCTGTCATGCCCCAGCATCTTCCGCATCATTCCAATCAACCGACAGTGCAACATAATGGGGTTGCGTACAATCCCTCTCGCTCCGCATCCACTATGCAGCCTAATGTCCCGAATTTTTCTATGTTGCCAACTAGGAGCACTCAGTTTAGTAACAATATTAATGATGGGAACGTGGGAATTGCTACTGTACGCCTTCCAGTTACCGCACAAATGAATCCATTGGCAAATATCAGAGGAGTTCAAATAATGGCTGAACAGCAGCAACAACAACAGCAGCAGCAGCAACAGCAACAACAACAACAACAACAACAGCAGCAACAACAACGACAGCAGCAACAACAACAGCAACAACGAATGCTCGTCGTACATGGTACCACAACAAATTCTATTTAGTTACAAATTTCCACCATGAATAGTAATAATAACGTTATCACAGGAACAGGTTCATTTTAACTTCAGCTCTTGCTGTTTGTTCCTTTATGAACGTGATATGACGATAATGCCAATAATGTCAAATTAATTGCTTTTGTTGAATTAGGTCACCAAATACTGGACGACCCTAGGACTTACCCGTGCGATGATTGTGGGGATATTTTTGGATCTGAACAGTCTTACGCCGATCATATAAACGATGGATTTTGTTAAGTTTAGGCATATACCAGAGACACGGAATGGGGTGGCCCCACAAGAATATCCCATGTATTTTGAAAATTCGAAAGTAACAATGAAGTAGAGTTGTTTAATCGCTTTAAATATTGGTACATATTTTTTATACGTACGTTCGTGCGTAAAAGTTCGATCTAATTAGTTTCAGTTTCGCTTTTGGGAAGGTTGAATACAAGTCTAATTAAAAAAAATATTTTGGTTGAATGTAAATCTCTTTGTTTGTATTTTCTTCACCGTCTCACTTTTTCATCATTAATAGATACAGTTTAATATTTGTTAAAATCAATTCTAACTATAGTAATTAATAATCAAGTATTTAATATTGACTGTAACAGGCGTAGTAGTTTTGTTAAAAAAGGAATGATTGGATTGAAGCTTACTGTTATTGATACTTCTTCCAATTTTCTTTCACTGATATAAATTTTCTCATTTTTTGTTTCCAACAAAATTTAATTTTTGTACAATAGCTGTATACATAGAGAACTATAGCCTGAACCATTTCAATCTTAAAGGATCCGTGAAGGAGAAAATATAATGTTTTTCGTTGAAATTATGATTGATTCGAGTATATTTCTTAATTTGTTTTGTTTGATGTGTTAAGTTTATCAAAAATGTTATTTTTTTAGCAAAGAATAACAATCAGTAATTTTTGTGTAATGACTATCACTTGCTTAGTGGTTATATATAAACGATGTTGATATATGCGACGGTGATGCAAAACGTTCCCAGAACTGAATAAGGAGCTTATTTTGAAAAATTGAAAATAAATAGGAATGAAAATAAATTTACTAAATTAATGTAAAAAATAATTGACAAAGAAACAAACTATGCAGGTGTCAAACATGTATTATATATATATATGTCACTTATGTATAATAGGTAATAATTATTATTATATTAAAATGAAGTCAATTACCAGTCTCTCACTTTATTTCAATCATCGATTCGATATCATTTACACACATCACATCGTGATATATATGTAGGCCTCATTACAAATTATTTATCAGTTCATAAAACAACCCGGTGCAGAGCCAAACCGAAAATACACAAGGCACTTTATCGTTCTAATTACAAAGTCGTCAATCCAAGTACATTTTGTTTACCTCGAGGTTCCATTTACCTGGTTTGTTTGTTTTCGTCATGAATACACTATGAACATACCAGTAGTTTGCTGGAATGGTAAAATTGTTTGAGATTCAAGTTGCCAGGAACAATTATTTGTCAACCTAATTCACCACCTCACACGTGTCATTTTTACCTTTTTAAACTAAAATATTCTTTTTCATTTGTGATGATATTATTAACTCGGAAAAGTAAAATTGGGAATTTGAATGATGAATCCAATGTACATGCGCCGTGTATGCTGAATGCTGATCATGTTGATAATCATGACAGTTGATGACCATGAATTCCAAATTTACGTATGCAGCACATATCTAATACTAAGTAATGCATTTTACATCCCACCACTAGGGAAATATGGATGAATCAATCAAAACTTTTGTACCTTTTTTTCATATAAATGTGTTGGGGAAATTTCTCGGAAAAGGAAGGCTATCAAACCCATAGATACAAGCCATTTCTAAGAGCAGGCAAGGTTCATATCATCGCCGTTATAATAAGAACTATATGATCATCATTCGTCCTACACCCACGCCAAGCGTACCCATCTCAGGTAAAACACCAGCAGAAGTTGAAGTGGTAACTCGAAAAAGTTTAACAAACTTTATGCATATATAACTTCACTCTTGACGGATCAAATCTGGTCGTCGTCACGTCATATCTTGGCAATTGGCACTAATCTCTAGAAAAATCCTCCCATGAGCATAAAAATAAGCCTGTCTGTCAACAGGAGCAAGTAGGAGCGAATTGGGGTAAATCGTGCTGCAGAATTTCGGCCTCTGATATTGAAAAACGTTAGTAGAGTACAACATGATGTTGAGGAGAAATAGTGTAACAATAAACTAATTACATTGCTCAGTAAAGATGATGTCAAACATGCGAACTGGAATTGAGGATGAATTTAGGAATTAAATATTTATTACTACTATTATTATTATTTATTTGTATTACCTATTGGAATCTTCCGATCAGATCCATCCTGTCAACAATTAATTATAAACCTATTGAACTTATAACGTATGTTTCGTTCTCAATAAAATGAAAATCCTTTTTTTCTCGCAAACCTTCATAAAAAAGTAAAAAATTCACAAAAACAGTGCGTCAATATTAGTAAATAACATGATGCTGAGTGCAAATATAATAAAGATATGACAACTTAATTTATCATTATTGTTATGCATGATTATAATTATCATAAAAGAATCCTACTGAATGAGAATGTGTATTTATGAAGCAGGTTTTGACAGAATGTTTCATTTCATTTTCATTATTACACCTGGGGTTGCTAGTATATAAGGTAACGAGGCTGCTCAATTTGCTAACTCTTATTGTCGTAAACCTTGTCCCGGATTTATATCATCGTCGACCTGGTCGTCAACAATAGATTTATAGTGTTTACAGTGGTGTTTGTTGGCATCTTTGCGCGTCTGTTATGAACACTTGCAATAGTTAAAGTCTGCAGAACTCATAATTTTACTCCACTACCGCAAAATAAAAATAAGAGGCACCTTAACCATAAATTGTATGCAACATCATCGTGTCGGTATCTGGTGTCTGCAGTTTAACCAAGCGAATTGTAATTACTTCCATTGGAAATACTAACTACCAAACACTAAGTTGTAATAGCAACATAGTCAAACTTAAATATATTCACCTGTTGACTAATTAATCAGCGGGGTATCAAGTTGTTCTTATCAAGGCATATTTTTAATGATTCATTTTTCTTGGTGTTCGAGTGATCATTTCTGAAGTTTTTGAATTCATAGGTTTCTAAATATGAAAGACTTTAAAGCTGTCATGCTGAGTGCTGCATTGTATGCAGCTGCAGTGCTTATCCTTAGCACACACAGCGCAAGCGTCTCAGTAGATGGAGACGCTGGTTCAGCGCCGGAGGAGCCTCCGCAACAACCACCGTCACCAACACCAACTGAGCCCAAACCGGTAGCCGTCCCAGTGAATACAACCGAGCCTAAATTAAATGACTACCAGGAAAGCTCAAAAAAGTAACAGCACGACAAACATACAATTTTAATGAAAAAAACTAATCATTATCTTCTTCTACTGCCCTTTATCGTCTTAAACCTAAAAAACATTTCATAATTTAAGAGTTGCCATCAACAACCAGCCTGAATCGAGAGTAACCATAACAGTTGGAGAGGACAACGGCTTCCAGTACACAGTCAACGGCCGTACGAACTCCCGTGAAAGAATTGCGTTATCCGGAGAATATTTTAATGACGAGATGCACGCCCGTGGGTATGTACGCCTGTTTCTTGTGGCGGAGCCATCAATTGGGTACTACGCTGTGAGGCAGTCAGGCAGCCGATTGGATGTCTATGTTCAAAACTACTATTATGAAGAGTTCTACTACGAAGTGTACAGCCCGTATCCGGTGCACAGCGCTGATCTTAGACATGGACAAATCAACTCCACCGCTATTCTCATCACAGGCCCCTCTCGAAGTGTTGTATACCCCGACGGAAGAAGATCGTCTAAACATAACAGCATTGTCACCACCAAACGACCTTAAAAACTTGCAACAAACAACAAAATTCTACCTTTAAAATTCTAATCATATTTGAATATAATAAATTGGAGGAAACGATACATAACTTTCATCGATTAATTATTAATTTTGCACTCCACTTATACACCATTATCATACCATTCATTACAACTGACTGCCAAACTCTTTCTTTCTCCCATGTAATCACCCATGCATACATAAAAAGTTGAAAGTCAATCAAGCGGTGTGTGTTTCGCTAAAAAAAATTTGGAATGAGTCCGTTTGATATTTTTTTTCGGCTTGGATCGCTGCTGCTACTGCACATCGTATTATGCATCTCTACATATATGCGAAAATACAACTTGCGGTATTTCTTCTCGGTATAATATCTTTCGTCCTCCTCATTCTCATCATCATGATCATCTTTCAATCTGCTGTGGTAGTGGTTAAGCAACTTAAACTAGCAGCAACGACACTCACTGGACTCATCCTGTTCATCTTGACGATTTTTCCCCGTCTTTCTCCTTCCTTCTTCCCATTTTCTCAAGGAATGAATACAACAACAACAGAATAGAGAGCAGAAAGTGTTGAATGTAATTGTTGAATTGCATAACTTTACAATTTCAAAAGAGTCTTCTTGCGCCATATAATACTCTGCTCACAGAAGACAGGCTTGCATTAAAGACCAAGATGAGAGCCAAAAATAAGGGAACTAAAAGGAGAATGGGAAGATGATAAAAATAGTGATGAACCAAAAAACCATCATCATCATCGTCAACACTCTCATCTTCCTTTTTTTTCTCTCTCTCTCTCCGTATATAAACCATACAAGCTTTAGCAAGAGATTGCACAGAATATTGTACAAATCTTCGGAAAAAGCAAGTCTTATTCTAAAATTACCTGCAAAATAAGAAGAAGGGAAAAAAACTACACACATGCATACACAATAATATATATATATATATATTTATATATTTCCGTTTACACAAATACTAGTTAGCTTCCCTAAATATGCAAGATGCAAATATAGTGTAGCAGGTTTACTGCATGAAATACTTGTTCATTCTTGTGAGTTAGCTGTAAACTGAGAGATGCGTTTGTTCTTCTTCTTACATAACTTTCTAATCATTATGGCCAAATAGCATATAATAATATTATATAATTTTGCATGATGATGGCATGGGTGAAAAAAGACTTGACTGTACAAAAAATGTTCGAGAGTCAAGTCAACTCAACACACACTGTGTGCAAAGAAACATTGAGAGAGAGAGTTAGTGTGTGTGTTTTTTTGTGTGTATGTGTTTGATGCTTTCAAAGTTGGAAGATGTACATGAGCACATGCATATTTTTGTTTAAAAAAATAAGTAGTTGGGAGATATTTTTGAGTGGGACGAAAGAAAAAGAGGAGGACGACACACTCTTATCTTTACTGCTGTAAGTCTGTATTGCTGTAAGTCTGTATTGCTGCTTGTGAGAATAGTGATCACTAACTAGGATGATGATGATGATAATGATTATGGTGTCGAGAAAGAATTAAGCAACTTCCTAAAGGGAAAAAAAATATCTGAAGGAAGTGATTATCATGAGCATCGCATTTTTCAATGTTGTACGAACAAGTGAAAACTACTTTTAAATGGATATACTTATTGATAGACTAAATTTCACTTTCTGTTTCTAATATGTATCATCTTTTTTTATTGGCAAATGTAATTGTGTGGGAAAGTTTTGACCAATGATAACTTTGGAATGATACTCGGATGCATGGTGGTAGTACATAGTAGTAGTAGTAGGGTTTCATGTATGCAGAGTTGTGTGTATGCTGTGTGTATTGTTTTGCGTTGGAATTAAATGTTCCGTTTTATAACTCGATTCCCAAACAACCGGCGGCAGATGATATGTAGGATATCGATAATATATAGGATTCTTTGGGAGCAATGAACACTTGTCCCCCAGACATTATGGTACACGAGCGAAGAGAGAGATAGATAGAGAGTGAGAGAGAGAGAGAGAGAGAGAGAGAGAGAAAGGGAAAAAGAGTGTACACGCAATGGAGACAGATCTCTGTTCCCGAGGCCGGGGAAAATTGAAAGGTCAGACGGAGGATGAATGGAATGTCAGAGAAGGAAAAACCTGTCACTACACAAACCTTTGGGAGTTGTTGCACACAAAATGACATTCCTCGACCCACCACAAATACCACCAAATAAATTCTCCAACTGCATATATATACTGATTTGCAATAATATTTGCAAAAGTAACCATGACTGCGACCAGGAATGCTGCCATTTTGATTGATTCTTCTCCAATTTTGGACACAATATGCTGACCTGTGATGCTCAGGCTTTTAGGTATGGCATTATTATACAAACGCGTCTGTTCATTTTCTTCGTTTGGTTGACATGCAGGGAAATAATACAAATTCAAATATGATGTTGTGGCAATAATAACTTGAAGTAATGATAACGACCAGTGAGAGAGATAGAGCCATCGTCACCACCTTGCAATATACATATATACTCGTATTTTATTTCTCCCTCTGTAAAAGTAAGAATATGTAGGCCGCAACTAAACATTTAAAATACATAAATATTTAGCCATAGTCATAATAAATAACAAACTTTGTTACCATTATATGTACTAAGTATATTATAATATATATCCTTTTCGCTATCAACCTCCTTAGTAATATCAATAATATTTCAAAAGATATCAATATAGGGATTCTTATAATTTATTGCATAGTTTCCCTTTATTCTATGTTTCAAATAATTGTGCTTGAGTAGGGAAAAAAGTAAGTAGGCAAGTACCGTCTGTACTTACACTTGTATAAATCCTTTCATCCACTACTCCTCGTCGTCAATGTTCGAAACCATTCGCAAAAATTCATTTCATTTTAGTTTTCGAAAAGTGTACACACGGAAACAAACCTGCCATCATTACTCCATCATATGCCTGCTACTAGTAACTGCTGCAGAAAAAGAACATCTCTCATGTCTCATGTTTAGCTCTGAAATGTAAAGTCAGTGTACCCCACACACACACACACACACACAGACACACACACACGCTCTCTGTTCCAGTCAGTATATTTTCAGGAGCAGTTTTACTTTAACTTTTTTCCCGAAAAATTCAATGGGAGACGGTGGCGAAGATGATGATGTTAATGATGAGATCAAGTTGAGAAGCAGAGTAGAAATGCACTCCACAACACACGATATTTTCGAATTGAGCAACAGACAGTTTGTTATACATTTAGTATTATACAGTCTATTATGTATATACGGATTATCATGATCATTTCCAAGGCATATTTTCCTTTTCGTCTGCAATATATATATACCTATATATTATACATATATATAATATATAGATAGATACATTTATCGGTTCGACGTGTCGTCGTCACTGGCAAATGGTTAAGCAGTGTTACAGGAATTATATACCGCTTTGCACACAGACACACACTCTCAAAAGACTGGACTATTTTCTTGTGTGAAATGGTTGGATGGATATAAAGAAATGAATGTAGTTTGTGTATAAAAATCGGCAAAAAAAGAGTTTATGGGCTCTTATGACTATGATGACTATGGCGATGCTGCTGATGATGATGATTTTGGTAGAAACGGAAGATTGGAGAGAAATCAGTAACCCATCTCACTCCGAAAGAGTTGGCACTTTTTCACCCGGTCCCCCCAACAACAACAACCAACTATTTTACCAGCAATTAATATACCGGGCCGAGTAAAAAGTACTAAACTACTTTGGATATTTTTTTTTGTTGTGTCCACTACTCTGAATTTAAAAAAAATATATACTGTGCCGCCGCTCTTTTATTTGTCAACAATTTGTTTATCTACATATCGTTTTTATTATTATTATTATTATTATTATTACTATCATCATCATCTTTACTCCTATCTGTCTATTCCAAACTAAAATAATCTCTCTTCATTGAAATTCATCTGTGACTTAGTCTGTTTTTCTCTTCTATTCGCTAATTACATCCAAAATTATCAGCAAAAGTACACATCATATTTATTATTTGTCTACCTTTCAACAAGCATTTGCGTGACTGTGTCCTTATTCAAAAATAAAGATAATGACGAAAAGCTTAATGGCAAATAAACTATGACAACTATGATACATCATCATCATTATCTCTTCGTACTTTGTGAAGTTTGGACTACTGGTGATCAAAAACAGTTAAATTTAAATGATTTCCACAGGTAATTAATTGGATTCTGTTCGTTCTTGCTTCTTATTCAGCTGCTCAATCAAAAATTGGACTACATAAAAAAGATTAAGTAAAATTGTACATAAAAAAGTGGATTTGTATAAAGAGCATTTGTGTGTAAAAAAAATATACATAGTATTTAAATAGTTTTTCACGTGACGCGATGATGTACCAAAGTTTTTGTCAATGACACGACGGCCACAGGAAAAAAAAATTCATTTGATTAATTTTTCTTTTTTTCTTCTTTTGTTCTTCTTGTTTTAAATTTTTCGACGAACTTGTGAACACTCTTGTTGTACTTGCGTGTTCCTTGTACTGTTTTTATTTTTAAAAATTCTAAAGTTCCCTCGATTTCTTCCCATTGTTTAAATTGTATTAAAAAGTTAAATAACTGTTATACAAACGACTCGAGAAAAAAAACACTTCAGCGATCGTTTCTACGTTATTAGTCGTTATTTGAAAATTTAAAATTGTAGTGCGAAAAAGGTAGATTTTTTTCTTTCTTTTTATCCTAAAAATATTTAAATTATTTAATTTAATGATCTTTTTAATTTAATTTTAATTGGCATTAAAACATTTATTTACCACAATACACATAGGTATATATACTTTTTTTAAAACTATTATATATATTTTTTCATTCTTCTGGTTTTTTTTCATTCAAGCGCAACTCAATGCACTTGTTTGATAGACATTTTTTTTGTAGTGTGTAGCAGAATGTTAACACGGAGGAGATACGAGTGAATTTTTTTGGTGAATAAAGTTACAAAAATGAATTGCCAGTTAGCACAAGACATTTCCACATCATTAACATCATCATCGTCACCTACAAGAACAGTGGCTCGTTGCGCCGCACTCTTAATTTTTTTTATTGGGAGAAGTTTTAATAATTTTTTATTTGTTCCAAGATAAATAATCACAGAAAAATACGTTTTGAATAGGAAAACAATATTGAGATGTAAGCAATTCAATATATATTACATATACAATTTTTATTTTTAAATAAATGAATCAGTACAGTAGTAGCAAGCTTGAGTAAATTTAATGATCTAGACAAGTAGTGTAAATCTAATAATTGCTTGTAAATTATTAGTAAAACTGTAAAAAATAATTCATTTAGCTAAGTAATTATATTAGTCATGAAAAAAACTAGCACAGCTTATCACATCAAGTGTATTATATATAAAAACCCTTATCATCACATACAAAAAACACACATACACAACCACCATATTTTTTCCAAGAGAAAAACTATCATCATCAGAATCAAGTAAGTAGCAGGATAAAAGAAAAATAATAATCTTCTTTTTCCAAACTGAAACACATGAAAATGGAACAGAAAGACATGCAAAGATAAAGCATGATTTAGAAAAAAAATAGTGAAAAAAATCTCATTGGAAATAGTACAGATGGAAGGGAAAAAAGAGGATTTTCTCTTCTTCGCTTCGTAATTAGATGCAAAAATATAAGGATATATTATATAATTGAGAGTATGTACAGCCGACGCACGACGGCAAAATAGAAAACATGATACTGACGAGAAGGATATTTTTTACTGAAAATTTTTAAATTTACTGGTGCTACTGTTGTTGTGGAGCATGTGCTTGGTTTTAGGAAATCTCATCTTGCAACTCTTGCAAAGATAGATGGATAAAGAGAGAGAGAGAGAGAGATAGATAAAGAGGAATTTCCTCATGCTTCGCTCGCGCTTTTTTAGCCATCTTTCTCGACTCAGGTTGTTTTTTACAGACTTATTTAAGAAATCAACGAGAGAAAAAAAAGACTGATGCTTTCTGATAGTCTTGACTCTCGACTGCCGAGGCGATTGTGAGCTTGTACTATAGTGGAGTGCTTTTGGAATAGAGATCGAAAATATAGTATGAAATGAGCAAAAGGAGTGCTTTGCACTCCTCCGTTTCCTCCACTCCAACTTGGGTTCTTCCTCTGTTGCAGCCACACTGCGCAAAGTTGGTGGATGGATGGAAAGGAGAGTACATAGCCCCTTGCGAAGAATGATGGTATGATATAATCATGGCGACCGACCCATGCGATGAGCTTATTTCTGGTGGTGGTTTTCTTCTTGTAGCAGTCAATGCAATACCAACACCAATACATGAAAAACCTCACTTTTTCCATTTTCATTTAGATAAAGTGGAAAATAAAGATATACACTCACAACTTGTAGATATACATAATATTATAGACTTATATAGGTATAATATATACCTATATATACATTTTCATTTTATACAAAGCAGTTTCCCATCAACTTTCGAAAATTCTTGTTGCTTTTGTATCATTAACATGTCATCATGCCCATACCATTTCCCACACGTATGCTCGTACCTGTTGATCCCTATGAAATGGGAAATCCACCCAACTGGTCTTCCTTTAAAAAAATCATTTAAAAAAACCACCATTCCAAAGAAAGAGGGAATGGGAGAGATAGAAAAAGATTAGAAAAAATGGAGACAAGGAATTATATATTACCATCATATTTTTTATGTATATGAATGCCTAGTGTGAATTGTGGTCTGACTCTGCGTTTTGCTTATAAATAAATATGTAAGCCTAATATGTTTGATGTAATATCCGTACATACTTATTGGTTGGCTGGTTTGTGGTGGAATGTAACCATGTGATTCGTGTCATCCGTCACCCACGCGTACACCATTCAGTCAGAATTATTAGCACAGGAAAATATTTACAAACTTACTTTACCGTCCAATCCAAACAAAGTCACAAGTCACTCGAAAAAAATATATACTTCACCTGGTGATATATGTATACAAGTTTGTTAACTATGATATGGAAATATGATGAAAAACATATATATCTTTCATAATAAATTGCATGTATATGTACCTACCATATACACAATATGTATTTTTTGCAAGTATCCAATGAAAGTTATAGTCTATTTTTAATAATTTCCTGTTGCTATTGACGACCATAAAAAAATAAAATAAAGAGCAGCCAATTTACGCCGCACTTTTGTTCATGTTTTATTTTTATACATTTTTCCCCTATTTATTTTTGTTGACAATAGTTTTGTCGAATGCACAGCAAGTCGGGCGTAAAATCCCCCAAAAATAAACATATAGCTCTATGTATATAGTGTGTACACACTTATTTACCCAGAAATGTTTCCGGATATTTTAGAATATTAATTTGTGCTAGCTCACTGACGATGTGTCAGACGGGAAAATGAAAAATGTGATTGACAGCAGCATGCTTTCGTGTTAATGAGCCTGTTGCTGCTCTTATGATGATGGGATGACATTTTCCCATTTTCCCCATCTTACTTCCCATTTTTGCTCAACATCATCAGCATTATACTCATATCCTATTGTGGTATGTATTATTGTTGCGCTTGATGAAATGGAACCCCGATACGATACACGATACTTTCCAATCTTGTTATCTTTATCTTGTTATCTTTGGATAAACCTATTTTACTTTTACAAAATCTTGCACATGTTTTGATTTATGTGTAATGTGCAGATTACCATTCATTAAAATACATGATATACAAAGTTCACATAATATATTTTATACTCGTCTTCGTCTCTGAAGCATCCTTATGAAAGATGATGAAAGGGAAGACAGGGATAAAAATGCATTTTGTTTAAAAAACACTTTTTCTCTTTCCAATTCAACGATGAAAGTGCACCGTTGTTCTCTATCACTAACCCCCACTTATTTTGTATCGACAGAAGATAAGAGCACATAGCTATATTTCTCTGGTTCCAATGTTTGCGTATGATTGGCAATCCACAAAATAAAAAAAATTAAGCACAGGATACAAGATTAATTTACTCCAAGATTAATGTGCTCATATTGTCACTCCTGTCATGAGAATAACCAATTAAATGTGTAAAAAATGCAACAAAGGCTACGAAGGATAGGCTAGGAAGACAGAAAAAGTGGAAGACAGAAATCATTGCAGAAAATGTGGAAAAATAAAAATAAAAAAACTGAGCAAGAGAGAAAAGAAGAAGAATGTCACAAATTGGTTATTCCCTCTGTGATTTTCCTCATTTTCCTCTCGTAAAACTCGCCAAAACAGCATAAAAAATATTAACAGAGATGAGAGAAACGCCATCACATTGTCGTCGTCACACACGAGCAATGTGTACTTCATCTCGACACCCAAACCTCCTTTTAAAAAATTATTTTGTGACCGTTTTTCCGAAACAAAGATTTCCTACTTGCATAACAAGAAAGACAAGGAAAGAGCCTCATCATCATCATCGCAAAATGATCGCCATCATTTTAACTTGTATACCATGTCGGTTTGCTACTTTGCTATTTCATGTTGTTGTAAAAATATACATACCTACTTACAATGCATAGAATATAATAATATATTCCCTCACTATTTAACACTAAAAGAAGGGCCGCCGATGTTCTGGCTATAATAAAGAGGAATGCGGGTTGCTCTTTTTTTTGCTGTGTACTCCACCAACTCTCTAGACACTCAAGTCTGGTAGTGTGGCATCATCATCTCCTCTCTTTCTCTCTCATCTAACAGTTTGATGTAGTACAAATTTAATAGTAAATTATTATCTTGCACTGCCGCATCGCCATCACCTTTTTTTCTACCGGCATTGCACTTTCATCTCTCGATTCCTGCTTCCAAACCAAACTCACATGAAATTCCTTATTCTCTCTGAAATATACATAAATAACAACACAAGTCTAGCTTTCTTTCTTGTTCGAGACTTTTTTTTGAGAGTAGCGTCCATTCACATCAAATTAACACAAATATGTGGACCGCCGATCTTATTGATTATCACTATCCGAGAAATAAGGAGAGATGGAGACAGACAGATAGAGAAAGAGGGGGAGTGGGGCTATATGTAAATGAAAGATAACTACTGAATAATTATAGTATTACTAATAATAATAATATACATTTATTTTTGATTATTATAATATTGATTTTGTGGAAGTGCTAGAGAGATGGTGTTACAAGAAAAAGATGGGAAATAGCAAGGGATATCATGCATGCATGCATGCATGCACGCAAACCAATAAACAAGAAGTTGGTGCAACGCACATATAAATAGTAAGGTGCTTGTTCTACTACTGCTACTACTACTACAGCTCCTGTTGCTGCCACTGCCACAATGATTATTATGAACAAGATGATCATGATGATGATGGTGGTGAGCAAAGGCGACATGCTAAAATATTTTTCAGTGTATTTTTAGCTCACTCACTCTCTCTTTCCCTCACTCAATTTTGTCGTACGTTTTATTTGATTCACTAATCTGTAAACTTTGCTCAAGAAACTGGTGGTAGCAGTGGTGGCGCGGTGGCAGTGTGCGCTTCTTGTTGCATTGCATTCGACAAGTGCCGAAGTCATGGATAACGACAACTTTGTAAAAAAAAGTGGGCTTTGCAGCAGCAGTAGTAGTAGCAAAAAAAACTCACTTCAAATCAGACTACCATTCTCTTTATGCGGGAATATTACGAAAGTTGTACCGTTTTATTTCCCATTTCACCACAAACGACTGCTGCTCCTATCGTAAAATACCACTGCACATGGTATAATGGCATGGCATGCAGACATACAAAATGAACATGTACAGCATCCCGTTTTGTGTAATATGTGTAAAGTTAATGCAAATGGGATAAATATTTTAAGCTCAAAAAAGAATATATTTTGAAGAAAAAAAAAGCCTGTAAAAAATATCTCGACTAAATATAAAATACAGTAGTTTGTAGTAGCAACAGGAGAAGCAACAGCAAAACTAGAAGTATGGTTAGTTGCAATGAAACAGATACGTGGTAGGTATACAAATTCCGAATTGAATTGCATATCCGGTGTGCCGGTTAAATACGGGGAAAATTGATCAATGAGATAAACCTTGTTTTTTTTGTTTTTTTGATAAAATGAACATTTTTTGTGTTGCGTGCAACGTGCAACACACTGTATCAGGCAATTACATTTGTACAAAAAAAAGGAATTGCATTATTTGAAAATACTCCCGAGAAAAAAGATCATGAATCATTTAGGATACCTAAGATTGAAGGTGACGCATCATTCAATTCCTTCCAATTGCCTACATAATAATAATATGCATTTGTATTACTCATTCTTCAAAATTCATTTGATCAGTTCAATTGTACAACAGCCAAGCAATCGTTTATATACCTGATATACCGCTGTCTGTTTTACTTGAGCTGAGCTCGGGTGTTGCTGTTGACAATTTTCACCGGAAAAAAATAGAAGAAGCCGGTTCGTTGCATAATAAAATGGTACATAACTATGGATGCATAATGGTGATGATGTTGATGATACTATTATTGTACAATTTTTTCCGACCGGCATACATATATATACTACAACAGAGTATACTTGGCCCATAATAGTGATATATTTTCCTTTATAGGTTTACTTTAGAAATCGTAGACTTTTGGCAAGGTATCCTCACACAATCAGTTCAAGTTTCCACAATCAAATCCCCTTGTGAAATGCATAGCAACTTACATGGTTTAGCATCGATGATGATGATGATAATGATGACGATGAGAGCAGCTGCACCGGCAGTTATTCACCAGTTTTTTGAATGTTACATTAATTACAGTACTGGTGGTGGTGGTGGTGGTGATCATGTAGTGCACTCTCATTTTTCTATTTACTGATAACGGTAAAAACTTGCTGCCTCTTTTTGCTAAAAAAAATGTGGTAGTCTCTGGTGGTGATAGTGGCGGCGATGATGATATGAGTTGACAAAATAATAATAATGATAACAGTGATTTTGACAAAAATTAAAAATGAAATTGTACAATTGATTTGCTGCTGAGGGAGTGACATATTACGCAATGGGATTCTATAATATTGTTTACATTTTTTATCTGCAGGTTTACGAACAAGTGTCCACGGAGACAACGACGATAGCAGGGGAGAAGGGGCATTTTTCGGTGTCGTTCCCGGCACTTTGCAAGGAGACGGAAAAGGAAAGTGTGGAAAGTGAAAGAAAAATAAAAAGGTGCAAGTGGTGAAGTGAATGTAAACTGTATTTTGTGTGTGTTTGAAGGAAAGCAATTTGAAATGAAATTACCTTCTGGTGGAAGGTAAAGAGGAGCGAGTTGATTTTGTAGAGTAGGAATAAGGAACCCGAGACAGAACGGCTCTAGAAAAGTAAAAATAAGATATATTTTTTAAAATAAGTAAAGTAGATGTTGAGGTGGTGACAACTGGATTTCAGAAAGAGGTAGTTTGTGGAAAGGGTGAAAACCCTGGAAACAGGGCTTTTACACCATCCCAACCCCGTCGCAGTTTGGTGTGGGGTGTTTGTAGCTGCTTGGAAGGTGAAGGTTGGTGATTAGTTGTGTGGGCGGTGGTGATTGTAAGAGTGGTGCTGGTGTTTGTTTAAAGCCTACAAAGAAGAAAAGGTGTGGTGTTGGAAATCAAGAACCCACTTTGCAGATACATACCTACACACATTCTATCTATCTCTCTCTCTCCACCCATTTTTTCCATTCATCAAATTAAGATCAACAACAAGTCAAAATGGGTGAGTCGGTGCCAGCATTTACGCAGAAACCGCAACTCCGTCAGGAGGATGACGGGAATCGACTCATTTTCGAGTGTCAGCTGGTGGGTGCACCTCAACCGGACATTGCCTGGTTTCGGGGAGAGACTGAGCTCAAGGCGGACAAGAGGACTGTCTTCAAAAACACCAAAATCGCCACCAACAAATACCTGGTTGTGCTAGAGCTCGATAATGTCATCGAATCGGATGCGGGCCTCTATCGCGTCAAAGCGAAAAATAAGCATGGGGAGGTGTTTGCATCCATTAACCTCAACTTTAGCCGTGAGTTTATCTCTACTTTTCTATTTAATTTCTTCCCACGACTTTACAATTCCACGAATCCTCCCAAACATGTCACAAATATCAATCAATCCTATCAATTCTAAAAGTCAACGAAGAACCAAACTGTCTTATGAAAGTCACAAGAAATGTTTGCAGGAAAAATGCTAATATTTTCTATTTTCTTATTGTGCTTTATTCCTGCAGCTGTCGATGAGCCCAAGGAACCGTAAGTTTTTCAATTACACACCTCACCAACTAATCTCATTATTATATAATAAATAATATATACAAGCATTTTGTCCTTTGTTGATTTTTCCCTTTGTTGCTGCCGTGCTTTCTCTGCGGCCTTGGAACTTCCTCTCAATTTTCAAGTTGAACCAAAAATCTCAAAAGTTTATATATTTTTACAACAGAATAAAAAGATAACCGGCTTCACCGTTTGCATATACATATGTATGTATTTATGTATCATGTCCAACTTGCGTCTCTGGTCCGCGTAAAAAAACGTTGTCTCCTTTTTTGAATGCTTACACAGTTTGGAAACAATTGACCTGTTTGTTTCGCCATATGCAACGAATACAAAACATAATATGATTATTTTCATTGTAATGATGATGTAGATATGTAAAAAGAATTTTTGCATTTTATCTTTGTATCATCATCAACCCATCACATATTATATCCTCTCTCGTAGTTGAATTATTTGTAAAACAACCAGATATAGTGTGAGCTGCTCAAAAATCTTTTCCCAAAAATTTATGTGGGCTAAGAAAACATTGGAAACTGGCATGAAAAAGAGTGACATTATTATTGCTTGTATGCCGTTACTGCTGCTTCTGCGTACTAAAACAGTACTACTGGCAGCAGCAAACGAAATCCAAGCGTTTGTCGCATCATCATGGCAAATAAAACGTAACAAGATATGGTGCATGCAACTACTATCACGGATGAACGAAAAGGGAAGAAACTCTGAAAATATCTGAGATGAAAAAAAATATATATATTGAAGGCAATAGAAAAGGAAGGGAAAGCAAACAAAAGCGCTTTCTTATATTTCTTGTTTTAAACACCATGGTATTTAAGTAAACCAGAGAATCGAGTTAAGCACTGAAATACATATACATATATATATAGTACAGATGTATACAGATATTATGGTGTGTAGATGCCGTATATATGCATCATTTTTTCCACAAGATATTGAGCTATCGAGCGGTTATGCAGAAAAGAAAGAAAGAGAGAGAGAGAGCAGACGCCATGTGTACTTTGTCATAATAATATCAACATTTGTTGTTGAAAAGTAATACAATCCGCAAAAGCACAGCCGTTATTTTTTTTGTGCGATATATCCACAGTTTAGTTAGACTTTAGACTACTATCAAAGTATTTAGCATTTGAGATATATCTGTAAAGTGGAGTACACAAGTATTTTTAGTATTTTTGTATGGTTGATTGGTTGAGCACAACTCCTCCGTGTCCGTATGCCTTTATCAGTCAGTCTGATTATTTGAGAGAATTTGAGAGAGAGAGAGGTGGAGAGAGTAGGTACAACCACTGGTTTCCCTAAAAATCTTTGAAAACCAGAGAGAACACGTCAGAGAGGCAGACCTTATAAAAAAAAATATCTGTGTGTATTTATTTATTTACACTAGTCAATAATGACGGTGATTGGGATGATTTCTTCTTCTTTTTTTCCCCCAAAGCAGGACATACCTACATTCATTTTTCCGCTTTCACAATGTCCATTTATCTTGATAGTCTTGTTTGTTGGCTAGTGGCATGGTTTATTATAGTCTGCCTGAACAGAACATATTATTTACATTCCATACGAGACAAGGTTATCAGACACATTAGCATTCCATTCATCCAATCAACGTGAATGATGATGATGATGATGAGATGTGAATGTGATGCTGAGCTCAAGTGATGATGACTTGAGTGTTCAGTTTGAGCAGTGATGCATGCAAGTTCAATTCTTTACAGTAGCAGCAGAAAAGAGGAAGGAGAGCAAAAGTGAGCGTGATCATTCTGGTTATAGATCGAATGACCTTTGACTGATGATGACGATGGCGATTAATAGTACAACATTCATTCTTGCAAATGATGGGGTGATGGTGGGTGATGTGATGATGTGTGTGATTAAGGTGAACACATACAGACAGGTTTTTTTTTCTTCTCTCTTCTAGTAGCCAGCCCACACTTGACTTATTTCTAAAAATACAAGAAAAAGTCACCATTTCCTATCATCATCAATTTTGTTATTACAAAAAAGTGTTACTTTTACTTTGGGTGACTTTCTAAACTTGGAAAGGAGGGGGAGCAGCAGTATACGCGATGATGACGCGACTCGAGAGTCAGCGGATATCCGTATCACATCACATATTGTGCTGCTATGAGTAATGAGTGTGATGCGATAAACAAGAAGAAGAAGAAAAAGTGGATGGTGAATGAGTCAAGCTAAAAAAGCGCGTGCATTCTTTGTTAATTTTTTAATCCGTCACATCAAACAAGTACAATAACAAATTTGCTTGTAACACGTCACCATATTGCTCTTGCAGCGGATAATGATCAAAAGGAAGGGAATGAACACAACAACAACTTAGCTAATTCAGTGCAGCCTATTAATACAATTTTCCGAGAAACTACAATAACAATCAATGGTTGTCATGGGAACACACACAAATATTTGTCACATCCCCAATCTTTTATTAATATAATTAGTCCAGATGTATCAATGTGTATTCTTTTAAAAATATAATTTATGTAGGTATGCATAATATGAGAGACAAAGATACACGGATATACTACAACAAATTATGTACTTGGGCTTCAAAATCCAAACGTATTGTATTATATACACATATATATGGGTAGGGAGCAGACAGTATAATAAAATATATAGGGCATGTTATATTCTATTATGTAACTTTGTATTATGCACCAAGTTGGCAAAGAGCAGGAAAGCGTGGGCGGATGATTTTACTATTGAATTTGTGTGTGTGTGTGTGCGGATTTCTAAAAACTTTTATTTAGATTTTCAACACAGTCATACCATACACCAAAGCACACGCATGGGAAAGATGTTGGAAAGATAAAGATGATATTCCATTGGCTGCTCTTCTTTTCAAATAAAATTGTTCTCTTTTGGTAGAGAGCAAGTGATGCAAAAGTACAAACATAGATGATATTATAATACTTTAGTCAACTGAAACATTGTCAAAGTACTCCATTCCTCAATTATTGAGCGATAAAAACTTTATTATGATAACATAGTAGACCTACTCAGTGAGTAGTACTCACACATACCACGAATAACATTTTAAAAATATATGACCACTAAATTGACATAATAACAATTTTACAACTTCAACTTTCGTGGTAGTAGTAATATTCTTATCCCACTTCCGGTCTACGCTCAACAATACGCCCGGTAATAAAATAAAATGGAAAACGTACATTAAAAAACTACTCATTCCAAGAAAAAATACATATTTTATATTTCATGCGACCATGACACTTTTTTCTCTTCTTCTTCTTCTTCTTCTTCTTCAGAAATTACCAAAAAAATGTTGGTTTAATACACACTGTTCATAAAGTAAATGTAAACATAGGAATAACATGAAAATGCAATTTGTTTTTGTTTTTAGAGTATGCGCTTCTACGAATTTAGAAATATGTAAATAAGTCAGCAAACATCATTGCAACAAGACGCAGACAAGGCACGGCAAAAGCATCAGGAAAAGCAACAATGATAAATTGCAGAAATGTTGATATATATTTTTAAAACCCCCAAATGATGTGTGAAATGTTTGCATGCATGTATCTTTGATTTTGTTTTTCAACAGGCAAATCGACGGGGTTGCTCCTAGTTTTGCTCAGAAACCTGTAATCCGTCAAGAGGACGAAGGGCGTAGATTAGTATTCGAATGTAAAATTAAAGCCGATCCTAAACCTTCCGTGTCTTGGTCCCACGACGGGAGTCAAGTATCCAGCAGTAGTAGACACAAGGTGTGTAAACCATTTAAAAAAAACACTTACATTCTCCTCAATCCCCTCCCACTATGCATTATTATTATTATGAACAAAAATTCTCACAATTCAACTTTTTTATGTACCTACATACTTTAAAGTCACTTAATGCTTTCACTCTAAAAAAACATTTAATGTTCATGTGCCTCATATATATTTTTTTTCTTTGTTTTTCTCTCTCTTTTGGCTTCCTGTCTCTCCCCATCTCTGTGTCAACGAGTATAGTTAGTTGTAGAAAAGGATGGGGGTGTGTACGTGGCCACACTGGAGATAAAAAATGTGGCAGTGGAAGACGCTGGCAAGTACAAGGTGACGGCGAAAAATGAACTGGGTGAAAGCAATGCCACAATCAGTCTCAATTTTGACAGTAAGTTCGACAAAAGCCTTTTTTCTCTCTCTTTCTATCTTCTTTAAAAAAAATTTACAATTCATCCATGAAAACTTCATAAAACAACGGCAAAAGAAAGTTGAAATGTTATTTTTCAAAAGTAAATCTATGGGAAAAGTTGTTTACAGTACAAATTTTTGAATGATAGGACTTATTCCCGCCAAAAAAATAAAATCAATGGTAACCTTGACAACAAATTTATTTAGTTGAGGCATATTGTTTACAGTTTATAGTATTTCACATAATTTGAGGATAAACGTTTGTCCATGTCGTCAATTTTGAATAATATCCGTGGCAAAAAAAGTTTAAATTACAAATGATAAAAAAATAACAGGGCGTTAATTCTTTAATATTTTATTTTAATGCATATATATTTATATTACATTTTTTTGCATGAATAATGGGCTATTTTATAGCACTACTGACATCAGCAGCAGTTTTCATTGTTGTTGTTGTTCTTGTTGTTGTGGTTACGCATTTTATAAAATAAAAAAAAATATCTCCATTTTTCGCCTGTCTTTTATCTAGCTAGAAAAAATGGGTAAACATGACTTATGCTTTTTGAAGCAAAATTATTACTGCTCGTTTTTAAATAGTTAACATTCGTCTTGGTGAACAGAACCGACTTTAGAATTAGTAATCATACTTTACTTGGATAAATTAAACAATAATAGAAACCAAATCAAGCACCGAAAAAAATAAACATGAAACCCGTGTAAACTTGCAAATAATCACACTTATTTCCGGCAACAATTTATGTACATTTTGCACTAGTCGATAGTCAATTGTTAAATACCTGTAGTATATTTATGAAAAAGGAAAACTGAAGGAAATAGGACGAATGTGAATTTTCCAATTGAAGTAGTTAAAAGTATTATTATTACCATTACGTAGATCCTGGCCTACTTAAAAGACTTGATTATACCCAGTAGCTATAGTATATTTCCACCCAAAAAAAACTCCAATTATAAAATTTTGAAGTATAGTAAATTTTGACTTGTTTACAATGTCTCGGCACGGAGAAAGTTGGTACCATGCCATCTCTGCTGTAAATATAAATCACTAAATACTCCCCTGGTTTTTTATTTTTGTGGTAGACCTTTGATTCTTCCGTAAAAGTAGACCTGTAAATATGAAAAAAAAAACTCTTTGAAAGATGGATAGAATAGAAAACTTTAAAGGTGAATTTAGTTGTCAGGGGCACCGAATACCGGGCCTTCTTCTTCACTTGAAACTGTGGGATTTACTTTTTGTCAATTAATATATACCTATATAAAAATATATAATTATTAGATTAATGCAAATTAATTTTTTAGGCATTGACATTTATTGTGTTTTTGTGCATATTGTATACATAATGCGTAAGATGACATAAACAAATTTTTTTTGGGAGTAGAATATTTTTTGTGTAGTTTTCCCGATGATGTTTTTCGCATTAAAAAAAATAAATATAATAGACTGTGAGGAAAGAGAGAAGAAGAGAATCGTATAAAAAAATATTAAGAAATTTAATATTTTTGCGACGAGTAATGCAATACTAACCGTTGGGATCGTAGGTTCGTTCCTCAATGTAGGAGATTCAGGAGGCAGCAAACCTGTGAAACCTAGTTTTACTGAAAGACCTGTCATCAGACAAGATGATTCTGGCGCGATATCTTTTGAAGTACGACTTGCCTCCGACCCTGAGCCTCTTGTCGTATGGTACGTTCTCCTTAACAACACGAAAAAAAGAGAATTAAAAATAGTGGAAGCAAAAGGGTGGTTTTTTAAAATAGAAAACTTTGTGTGGCCCTGTGTGACTGTAGGTATCACAAAGGTCAGAAAGTGGTAGGAACCCGATTCACATCGACTGTGACCCGAGAGTCAACCACTGAAGTGTACTACATGTCCCGACTGACAATATCTAATGCAGAATCTGCTGACGAAGGAGAGTACAAGGCAGTAGCCAAAAATGACCATGGCGAAGCTAATGCCATTGTCAATTTGAATTTTGAAGGCGGTGGTAAATTCAAGTAAGCTAACAAACAAACAAAACAGAAAAAAAAAGTGCAAAAAAGAGACAATCATAAATTGTGAGCTGTGTGGCAAAAAAGGGGAAAAATTTATGTTTGTTATCCTGGTGTGTACACTCACAGAATTCCAGACGGGAAACCCCCTCGATTCCCGAAAAAGCCGACAATAAAACAAAAGGGAGAGCAGTTGGCAATGGAATGTGTGCTGGAGGCACAGCCGCTTCCAGAAATCACGTGGTGGCAGGGAACAAAGCAAATCACTCAATCAGACAGAATCAAAATGTCAAGGAAAGAGACTGGCAAAGACACATACATACTTACCCTTGAAATTTCCAATCCAGTCATTGGAGATGGTGGCAGTTGGCGTTGTAACGCTGTCAACGCCTGTGGAGAAAGCAATGCCAATATTTCACTCAACTTTCAAGGTACAAAAATCCCCAGCCCAACTCCACGTTGTATCTTGTTCAACAGCAAAAATACCACATCAACTAAATTTCAAAAGACGACAAGAAAACAAGGATTCCTTTAAAAAAAATATATCATAAAAAAAAGAAGGAAAACCTTGAAGCTACTGCCTGCACCACTCTCTCATCATCATATCCTTTACACTTCGGCTTTCAGCGAATCAAAAAAAATACAAGTCGATCACACAGAAATTTTATTATTATTTTAAATTCAAACAAAACAAGATATACATTTTAAACTTCCTGAAGAAAGGAAACAAATTATTTTTATTGTTTTAAAATCTTTGTTGCCCCTGAAGAATCCCACATTTTTTTTTTGTTATTTTGTAAAGTTCATTTATTTGAAATTAACATTCTGATTATGTCACAGGACACAAAAGAAATACACACAAGCTTTGCACGTTGTATAATAATTACATGTTTTGCATGTTTGCCGTTGCATTTTAACATTTTCTCGAGTTAAAATTTTAGTGCATGCTGTTATGCTTGCTAATGTTCTTCAACTTGGCTTCAACCTAACAATTTTCACATATTTTTCATTTTTTATTTGTAACTCAACCATGTACATAATATTTCTCGTCACGTCTTGTTCCATATTAAGCGCATGCATTATTATTGTGTTTTTTTATAATTTGGCATAACTATAAAACGACTTGTTTAAAATTGCACTCTGTGTTTCATTCACGAAAAGGCATACTATTTATATTTATTATTAGAACAAAACACAATGATTTCTCTAAAGCAAGCAGCAGGCATGTTCTTTTTTATTTTGACTTGACACACAGAATTAAAATTTAATAAATGCGTAGGAAAAAATTGCACCAAAATTAATGTGAAAGATAAATTATAGCACATTATAAATATACACGCACATACACATATTATTTACATATTTATTAAACTGAAATTATTAATTTTTATATTAATTAAAATGAAAGGGTGGCGGGAAAAAGTTCACAAGTTAAACAAATAAAAATGTATTATTATTATGATTATAGTAATGTTTTTTTATTTTTAATATTACGGTTTTATATCTGTTTCCCAAGTGTTTTATGAAAATGTGTTGACTGCATTTAATGACAATTATTTTTTCTACATTTTTAAAACAGCAAAATTGTGATGTCTGTTGTGTGTGTGTTGGTGCATTACTATTCTCGGTATTTTCAACAAGTTAAAAACAATTATTTTTTTGTTACTGTTATTATTATTATTTTGCATCACACACTACACACAAAATACCCTTTTTTCACTTTTTCGTTATTATTGTTTTTTTTGTCAAATTTTATGTTTACACATTTAATTATGTCACGTTACCCTTTCACCTTTTCACCTCGTTTTTACAAAAACCATTCCAATATTATTTTTGTTTAAAAATTATTATTTCCAATTTCAAATCCTTTTTGCTGTTTGGTCGACGCTGAAAACTTGGTAGAGAGGAAATGAGATGACTGAGCAGGGTTTCCTCTTATTATTAAAATTCTTTCTCGTGCTGTTAATTTGAATAGAATGATGTTCTAACTTGCTACTATTTTTTTGTAATGACACTTGTCAAACCAAAGGTGGAGATGATCAAGGACGCATTTGTTGAAAATAATAGTTTTTTATTTTAAATTTGATTTTTGATTTAAAATAAACTTTCTTTGTGTGTGTATTTGCAGTTGCTCCTGTTATAAAGCAGCAACCTCGCATAGTCCGAGTACAGAAGACAAAGGTGGTGGTGATTGAGACCACAATCAATTGCCAGGCTCCACCTGATGTCCAATGGTTTAAGGAACAGACTGTTATCAAACAGGATAACAGACGAACTGTCAATATTCAACAAGTTCAGAAGGTAACATCTTGTTGTGGAACACTTGATGTCCATGAATGTATGAACCATGGCATAAAATACCAATTATTTACACCATTTTGTTTTTTTCTCCTGGTACACAGGGAGAGTACAAGATTCAGCTGGAGATCCAACAAGCCTCACGAGAGGATAAAGGCTCCTACAGGATTATCGCAAAGAATGAAAAGGGTGAGGCTACCTCACAGACTGTCGAAATCACAGAAGTTCCCTCTGATGAGGAAGAGGAGAAACCCAAAACTAAAGGCGATGCGCCTAAATTTGCTCAAGGGTTGAAGTCGACGGTTAGTTCTTTAATATTTTTCTTCTAGAAAATCACATTTTTATATGAAAAATAAGAAGATCGTGCTCAATTAATACTTGTTGTTGTTGTTTTAACAGACGGTGGAAGAAGGGAAAAGCTGTGAGTTTTCTTGCGAGCTCACTGTCATCGACAAGAAAGCTACTGTAACGTGGTACAAGTACGTTTTCCCACTTGACTCATAGTCACCTTGACGATTTTATACTACATGCTCATTAAAAAGTCGCACATCTTTAAAACCAAAAAATAAAACTCATAAATATTTTGTCGTATAGGAACACAACAATAATCAAGGATAACACAAGTTTTGATGGTAAAATTGCACGTCTCAATCTTTCGTCGTGTACGAAAGAATCCAGTGGGTCGTACAGAGTGGTCATTAAAAATGAATCTGGCTCAAATGAGTCCGAGGCCACTCTAACCGTGCAAGGTATAATGATACAAAATCAGGGTTTATCCTTTAAAACGTCTATTTCAGAAGATTTGATAACTGGATGAATATGCACATAATTTAATTTCATAATTTCAGAAACAAAGAAAGTGGAGGAGAAGAAGAAGGTGGAGGAAAAGAAACAAGAGACCAAAAAGGAGTCAGAGAAGGTAACAACAGTTTTGATTTTTGTTTGTGTACTCTTTTCATATTTTAACCATAACAACTTTGTGTAAATATGCATACGGCCCAAAGGAAAAAACTAAGAAAAAGAGTAAGTAGAGTAGTAGCCTATGAATCTCTAAACTACGTAGGGATTATTTTTGTACTCGGATCGGATCTTGGTCAGTTTGGTTCAACTTCCATAAAAGAGGACGGATTGTTTACCTGGATCCAAAGGACAGAAAAATATAATTGAAACGGTTTAAATGTATTTTTTAAGAGAAAGTATTAAATATTAAGCAATTAATTTTTACTGTAGTAAGTGAAGTGGTTCGTAGTGTTTACAAAATGGACGGTTCAAGTCATTGCGTTGTTTTTATAATTTATACTGCAACATTTTTTTTTGTCTGACAAGTTTTTATTTTATTTTGAACGGCCAAAGTATCGCCACGAAAATAAAGGAGGAGGATGATTTAGGTAAACAGGTAGTAGTGGAAAGAGAGAGAATGTAGTTCTAGAATTGTGTGTCCGTCAAAGGAAGGTCAAAAGAGTCAGTAGAAAAGGAATAGAAGGAAAGCGTGTCAATTTTGAGTGTTTGTTCTTCATCCTAAATGAAAAAATTCCTGTGTAGAAGAAAACCGAGCCAGAAAAGCCTAAAGAAGCAGAAAAACCCAAAGAGCCAGAGAAGAAGCCGGAACCTGAGAAACCGAAAGAGCCTGAAAAGAAGCCAGAGGCAGCTAAACCAAAAGAACCCGAAAAACCCAAAGAAGAACCCAAAAAGGTCAAAGAGCCTGAAAAACCGAAAGAAGAACCCAAAAAGGTCAAAGAGCCTGAAAAACCGAAAGAAAGAACCCAAAAAGGTCAAAGAGCCTGAAAAACCGAAAGAAGAGAAAAAGGCTGCACCTAAACCTGAGGAGGCAAAGAAGCCTAAAGATGAGCCAAAGGTACAGTACAAAAACCCAAACAATGGTCGTCCTGCTATTAAATTCATTGTACAATTGATTTTGCTCCCTATCCTCTTGATTTCATAGATTTATGTATATTTTTCAACTCCATAAATATAAAAATAGTATTTACAAAAAATATATATTAAATCTTTTTTTGTGTTTTTGACTTGCTTATGTATAATAATTGCACACAAAAGTTTTTTCTTGCTTTTTTGCCTGTCCACAAATTTTTTTACCCTTTTTTTACAAATAAACTAAAATTAAATGAATCAGTCAGTCTAATCTACCAAACCAAAAGTGGCAGGAATATATATACCTGTGGATGATGAACCCTTCATTGCGTCACCTTAATTATCAAAGCCAAATCAAAATATTATTATTATTTTATTTATTATTGTCATTCTAATGACAAGGTAATTTTTTTCTATTATTGTTTTCATACATTTGTTCTTCGTGAATTTTCCTTTCGGTTCGTTGTGCCCCACGACAAGAATTACACATTTTTCCCAAAGCCTAGGAAAAAAATATGAGGATGATGATGACGATGAGTATGAAAAAATGCGTGATGTCATGCATGAAACGTCCATTTTCTCTCTTTTCCTCCCTGTCCTACTGCTACTCTTCTCGGTCCGATTTTTTCTGCTAACAAGATATGCGCTCACAGACGGGCTTTCAGAAAAAACAACACATCAACCGTAAAAATAATAGTGCATAGTTTTGTATGAATAGCATCATCATATCATCATCATGATCATCCACTTGCTCACACATACTACATTCTACACACTGTATAATATGCTACGCCACAATAATAACCACTACAATCTTGTACTCTACCATCATCTCATGATAGTCACCACCGCAAAAACGTTCATCTTATAAAAGAAAAAAATGTTGTATTGCAATGTACTGGTACTACTGCGGTTGTGCTGTTGCTGCTGCTGCTGCTGCACTCGCAAGAAAAGTAGTAGGGAAAGCAACTACCAAAAATAAAACCGATAAATTTGCTATTTTTGTAACAGAAATTGTATACATATATTATTAGTAGAGAGACTGGAGCAGAGTAAGAAAATCATGCAAAAGAGAAAAAAAACATTTTTCTTGAACTCTTCTCAGAAAATGGGAAGGAAGGAAGGGAAATAAGTAAAGTAGGCAAGGTATTTTCTTGTATTTTTTTTTTGATTTCCTTTAAAAAAGATTCCACTACGTTAATGGCTCAGATTTGTTGAACGTTGTGTGTATAACAAAGCAAAACAAGGTAGTAATTTATATTATTAATATTGTGCAATGTAGATTATAGTTAACTGTTAAGTTAAAGATATAATTTACATATATACCTACATATATCTAATATTTATATCAAGAAATGTAGCTATATAATCTAAACATTGATAGTATGATAGAGAGAAGTAGGTAAAACGACGAGAATCAGGAGGGGGGATGATGATGGCCACTTGTAACTCATTCCCGTGCTACGCGTTTGTTTATTAGAGGAAAAGGGTGCAAGATGCAGACGACAACGGGAAAGTGACACGACAAGCCTTATCTTTCTTTTTCAAAAGAAATATATAAACTGGTCTAAAATTGTCAGTGTGGAAAGTAGACACATCCGCTGTAGCACACACCAAGAGAGTTATGGTATGGGACACATATGAAATACATAATAATAGCCAACCATGTACTTGTACTGTTATACTGACAGGGCAATGCATATTTATGCAGTATATTGCATAATACCCAGTAAAATTCACTTCCTGGTCGTCGTCGTCTTATACAAGAGAGCAGGCAGGCAGACAGACAAGTTTTCCAACTTGTTACAACATAGTTTTTTTAATACAAGTACATATTGAGTTGCAGTGAAATATATATGCTCTCGAATAATATGGGATCCCATAATACATTGTTTCTTTGTATTTGATGTGCAAAAAATGGCTAAATATATATATGTACATAATATGTACCAATTCTTTTCTCACGAGAAAAAGGAGGACACCGATCTTGGAAAGGTTGAAAAAGCAAGATGATCATGATCATGATGATATTGTGTTAAATGCAAACCTGAGCGGGCTCTCGTGTGTACAAGAAAGTGGAATTATATTTCAGAGCTTGTATATATATACCATAATATTATGAATGTGCAGTTGGTTTGGATGGCGGTGGAGATGATGATCATGATGATGACGACGACAACGGTACAGATTTTATTTTAGACACAAGTCTTTTTTTTGGATGGAAACCTAAAAATAAATATGTGAACCAAGACAAGTAAAACGAGTTAAAATAGTACAGGACACTAACTGCTGATGTGTAAATAGTATATTACGTAAGTAGTTATTTAAGTGCATAATTTTGTGTGCACATGTACATACCTAGAGGCACAGGATTGTATATACCTACATATAATAATATATATGGTATATGCTCTACTTGTCTTTTAAAAATCCAGTGTCGGCTTGCACACATTTCAAAATAAAAACCATTCAGAAATAAAAGGGGAAATTTATGATTTTGTAAATACAATCAGAGGTTTCCCTCTCGAAAAGAGATGAGATTTTTATTCGCCAAAATTAAATGCTTTTTAAATGGGACAAAGTGGGAATTATAATAATAATTAGGGGGAAAGACAAGTTGAGTTTAAAAGGGGCCGATACATGCACTTGACTTTATGATCGATAAAAAAATATTGAGGAGATTGCATATAGTATTGCTGGTGTTGATGAATGATAATCTTGTGATGTTAAAAGTAATTTGCATAATACTTAATACTAATCATGATTGTAAGTATGTTCCATCTATACAGTGATATCGTATGGTACTTCATCTTTTCAAAGGCGTGACATGACACACGTAAAAAAAATAATGAAATTCTGAAGGTCATTTTGGTGATCATGTAACGGTTTAAAATGCAGTGGAGTAGCAGTAGTAGTAGACGTTTAGTACAAAACTGTAGACTGTAGACTATTACGCATGCCGAAATACATTACATTTGAATGTGAAAGGTTATTTATTTACTTTTATTTTTATTATTTTCCTTCGGGGTGCACAACAAGCCAATAGAGAAAAGTTGTAGACAATGAAAAGCAAGTTTTATTTATGTTCTCATTAGTTTTCTTTAATTGGCTGCTTGTTAGCATTTTACAAGTAGCGGTTGGCTTTTAGGGATTGTCTATATTGAGGTGACGCAATACAATGGTGTTTTTGAAGGTGATGACTACCAGCATTGGAGTTGGCGTTGAGAATGAACAGCATCTTTTGCTGGTGCATGTCAACGTTTTTTGTTTGATTGCATGATTTTGATGTGATTGATGTCCATCGGTTCTTTTCATGAATAAGATGGTCTTCATGTGACTTGACAAATTTTCTAGGAAGCTGAGAAGGACACAGCTTCTGATCAGAAGTCAGTCAGAAAAACGGTAGGGAAAAAGGCCCAGGAGACGGTAGCCTTGACCAAAGACAGTGATGAGCAGGTGAGTAGTAAAAGACAAGAGACTGTGGTAAAAAAGGAGGTGGAGGAGACGAGGAGAAGTTCGGTTACCAAGGTGGGACAAAAACAGGTGGTGGAAAAGGATGAGGTGATGGAAGTTGATGAGGAAGCAGAGCCAAGTGCAGAAGGGGGTACAGGAGCCGTGCCAGAAAGGAAACCGTCTGTGGGAAAGTTTGTCACAAAGGTGAAGTTTGATGGACCCGGCATGAAATACCATATACCAACGCCATACCACGAAGACGAAGTAGAAGTTGTCGCGAAAGTTCGAGAATTGCCAGATCTTGAGCTGAAAATTGAAAGACGAAGCTCACAGAGAAATGAAAGTCCAGAGCCTCTTGAATTCGAAAGGAGAGACTCTACCAAAACCACAAAAACGACAAAGAGAAAGAAATCTGCAGCAGCTGACAAAGAGCCAGAGGAAGAACCCGAAGAGAAACCTGCTCCCAAGGCTGATAAAAAACCCAAACCTGCTGAACCCAAGGTGGACGACGAGAGCAAAAAGCGTACTGGAAAACAAGCAGAAGCTAAGACTGCCGAAGAAACGAAAAAACCAGCAGCAAAACAGCCAGAGAAACAACCTGAGGCCCCAAAACCCAAAGAACAGGAAAAAGCTCCACAGCCAGCCAAAACAGCACAGCAGCCAACGATTGAAGAACCACCTCCTTCCACCACCACCACAACAACCACAGAGAAAACTGTAAGATTTTTTTTGGCATTTAATTTTTATGCCCTGTTTTATTTTCCTAACTCTTTACCTTACTTCAAATGCAAATGTTTTCTATGCAAAAGCCAAGCTCAAACTCAAACTACAAGCCAAAATGCCTTGTTTTTCTTTCTTTTTTCCTTGAGTTTTTTTTTCTTCTTCTTTGGTTTCAACAAAAATTAAAGTGTCATTCAAAATCAAAGAGCTAGTATGACAGTGGAGGGATGAATCCCTCCACCTACCCCTATTCCTCGCCATCCCTATTTAGTATTTTGTAAAGTTTGTAAAAGTGTGTTTTTCAGTTCAGCTTAAAAAATTGTATATAAATAATGTTAAATATGTAGACACAACAAAAAAAGCCGGCCGAAGCCAAACAACCACCCAAAATTGTTGAGGAAGAAAAGCCAAAACCTGACTCAAAGGTAAGAAGGGTCCAATATTTTCCGTCGTTTTTGGTCTTTATTTTTCTACGACACATTCGACAGAGAACTTAATATGGCTACCCTTGTATTTAACCTTTTGCCTCTAACTTTTTCTTTGTATTGTGTACTAATTGAATGCTGGAACAAAATGTCCTTGTCAACTTGAAAATTTACAATGGTAAACCCTTTTCCTTTACAGGCCCTCTAGTAAACTCTAGTAATTTAAATAAAAAAATGAAAATTAACTTGCATCTTGTTTATGGTCGTATGGTTCAGTCAGTATCCCAAAACCCAATATGGAGGAATTTTTGTTTTTGAAAAAAAACTACCACCGGTATTTTCGTGGGTTATTTTTGTATGTCTTAAAGTTAAAATATATAAATAATGAGCATTCCCTTTTTATTGGTATAATTACTAAACATTGGATTTTTACCAATTTTGGTATATTTTAAAAAGAAAAAAATAAATATATATATATTTTTGGAAAACATTTATGAATAGTTTTTATAATTTTTTAAGGAGGTTGAAAAACAAATGATTTTGAAAGGTGAAAAAGAGACGCAATTTTGTGTACAAATCTTTTTTTTTCTATCTTATTGGTAATGTGCACATGTAGTTGCCTGAATTGCCGGAGGTGACGGAATCTGAGGAATCGAGTGAGGAAGAGGAGGAGGAGGAGGCAAGTGATGATGAATCAAGTATTGTAGAAGTCGAGAGAAGACGGAGGCATGTGCCTCCAGTTCTTGAGGTCAGAGTGGACACATCACAAACGCACATACCCAAACAAAACATAACATGACACTAATAATAAATTTTTTATCACTTTTTTAATCCAACATTTTTTTACACTATTCCAAACGAATATTTATTTTTAAATGAGGAAACTCATTAAAAAGCCTTATTTTTCATATCTTTTTTTACTTTTTACTATTTTTGCTGTACATATCACAGTTTTTCGCATTGTAATTATATTTTTTTACTATACATTATTTTTGCCAACAAAATGAAATGAACTTTACTAATGCCACAAAAATTTAATTATTTTAGCTGAAAAAGCTACACGCTTTAAACAAAAAGTCAAAATTTTACCGTTTCTAAAATTTGGAAACTAATATTTTTTTTTGCAAAATTCCGCCACAATGATATATTTTATTTTGAAGATTTTTTATACATTTTTATAAACCATACATTTTGTTTTTTTATCGCCAAGGAATATTATTAATATTAAAACCATAAACAGTAATTTTACCTGCGAAAAAAATAAACTATCCTTCCATTACCCAACCAACAACAACGGATGATGTTGAACCACTCAGAAAATGGTCGCGTGTCGCGTAAACAAAAACTTAATCGATTTTAAAAATTTACTTTTATAATATTTTTTACAAATTAAAATCCATTTTGGATCCTCCAAAAAATTGAGCATTTTATAATTTTGTACATAATTTTGTGCTTGTTTTTTTTGTAAAAAAAATTATATTATGCCCTTTATCCAATTTCAAATGTAATGTTCATTTTGTTAATTTTTGTAGTTAATTTTGTTTTTGACAAAATATCTTCCCTAAAGAAAGCTATTTGTAGAAAAAAAATGTTGATGAAAAAAAATAACAACACAAAAAACCCAATACATTTAGTAAATTTAGAGACAGGTAGATAGGCATGAAGTGGAATGACTGTTATTTGAAAAAAAGTAAATTCCCAACCAATCCAATGTAAATACGATTCCATTTATAAAAAAAATTTCTATATTTTTTTACGCGCATGGTATGTAGATTGGCTCGCACAATAAAAAGTAGTCATAATAATAGATTATTTCCCAACAACGGTAATGTAATCTCTGTATATACACAATACGCACAAGGAAAACAATAACAACGTAAAAATATATTTTTATATTTATAAAAAAACCATACAGCTTGTCTTGCCTCTGCCTCCACTTTTTACACTTGCTACTCTCGCTCGGCTCGTTTCGTAGAAGAAGAAAACCAACTCAAAAAACTACAACAAAAAAATTTACTGCATTTTTATATTTCAGTTATCTTTATTTTTTTGCACATTTATCTATTATTTCTGTTATGATTATTATTTACTATGATTATGATTATTTATTATCATTTAATTATCATTTGGATTATTTTGCTATAATATTATTTAATTTTTTAGCATGATAGTATGCTACACTCCGTATCATTTTGCATTATTATTATTTTTAAAAAAGGCTGCTCACTATTTACAAAATATATATTTTTTTAATTTGCTTGTAAAATATATGCATGTATATATGTTTGCATGCTTGGACTTAATATTATATAATTATGATAATCTAGTAATTAAAGCACAAATTAATTAAATAATTTGTTGATTGGTGTCATTAAAACCGGAACGTAAAAATAATCCCTAGGAAATAACTTGTGTTAAACCGAGTTATTAATAACGACACTGCGTTATCAACATTCGTTTTGCTTTCTCTTGAAACTTAAAAAAAATATTACAAAAATAAATAAATAAAAGCATTATCTAATGTAAGATGTAGAGTTTAACTGTATTGCTATATGAATAACGAAAATTAAAATAGCACACAAGTGAGTCAGTATGAATAGTGGTGGTGGCGGTGATAATACTTTAAAGTATAATAATTACTTTTGTATTTAAAAAAAAAAGTCGAGACTATTTCCAAGAGATAAAAAATAGTCTGTCTGTCTGTGTGCGTTCCAATGGTAAATAAGCTCAGCTGTCGTTGCTGCCACAATTAAAACTAAACAACTACCAGAATACATCCATGTACCCATCTCTCCTTCTTCTTCCTTTTATTTATTTTATTTTTATCAAAAGAAGACCCAAAATTTACTTTTCATGTTCTTCTGTTGGCGGTGTGCGTCCATCAACTTTACAAATTAACTTTGAAGCTTACACTGCTAACTTGAGCTCATGGTCCATCTCCGTTTCATGGTCCCAATTTATTTCTCTGTCCTTGACACACACACACACAAACACACAATCCAAGAAGCGGAAAGAAAAACAATGAAAGTCCGTCATCAGTGAGTTAATGCTTTTATGCATGCAGTAAAAATTGATCCAAGTCAAGCTACCTACAAAAATACATATACCCTTGTACCTATACAAGTAGTAAAATAAGCAGATATACAACTCATCTTTCCTTCAAATTCAAAATTGGTTCTGTCACACTTGTACCACTTTAATAAGAGTATTGCAGGATAGGAGCAGGAGTGACAAGAGGAATTGACAAAAAATGTTTGATGTGATTGCCAACAGCACGAAAAAAATGTACAAAAAAATATTAGTAGTTTCCGATGATGATAATAAATGGTACATAATCATGTTTTAAAACGGATTTATAGTTTCCTTCTTTTATGCAAAAGCTTGGTTTAGTTTTTTTCAGAAAAAAATGATGTATTCTAAAACTATTTTGTTTGCTCTATTTTCTTTTTTTCACGTGACGCTCCAACTAAAATTGAACTTTTAGAAACCTCAAAGAGTAATTTCAGAAAAAAAACATTTAAGAATATGTCTTTCTGAAAAATGCAAAGGAAAATAAGTAGTTGTTAAAAAGAACCATTAAAAACATTTAAACGTAAAGTTTTATTTTTCTCAAGAAACCGCCACCAACAACTCCACCACCAGCTGTCCCATATTTCGTAAAACTAAGAAGTCTACAAAATAAAATAAAGAGGACGATGATGCGTAGTTGATAAACTCTTTGTCATTTTGTGCTCTTTTATATTCTCCGAGTTGACTTGATGAGGACGATGGGAGTATTGATACGGTGGCGTCAATTTGGCAATCACTATGATACTCCTATAAGCTATATAGAGAAAAAATACCAAAACAACAGCATCATCATAATACCTTGCTATTGTTTTAACCTTATTTTTTATCACTGCTTTTAGATATGATATAAAAAGAATGCATTCTTCCATAAAGAAAATTTATATTCCACATGTCCCCCTCCTCTTTACCTACATCATATCAGTGGCGTATTATTTAAGCCAGTAAAACAAAACTATTTTTTTACATTTCGTCAAGATCAAGAAATTGGTTGAAATTTGAGTCAAAGATTGAAAAAAATAAATCCCAAATTTCTTTATTTAAAACTGCCACCACCGCTCTTCAATGCTGACTGAAATTTTATAAAAAAGCAATTTAGATTACTGATTTACGATTATTTTTTTTAATACTACAATTTACAATTATTGATGTTATACTTGAATGTAATTTATATATAGTTTCACATTTTTACTTGAATTTCTTTTTTTCTCCAATTCTTACAGAAACCTGCCGAGAAGAAGCCAGAAGACAAGGTAATTTGTCGATTTTCTTTCCACTATAAAAACCATTTTACATTCAAAAATATAAATACCTATCCATACCTGTTCTATTTTATACGTAAAAATACTATATCTCATGTGTGTGTGTGTGTATGTATATCTACAACTACACATCTACCCAAATCAATTTATTATGGTAAAAAAGACAATTATTGAACAGTTTAATTAGTACGTGGGTAATCAACTTTGGCGCGTAGCAGAGGCCAATTATCATACCTGAAATGGTTACATTTTTGAGACAATAAATGATTTCCTATATATCCGTTTTTTGAATAGGTAATCATAGAAATGCATGTACAAGGTTGCTATGATAAGCGCTTAATATAAGCGGCGATAAGTCAGGAATATTTATGTGCGTCCAACACGCTTTGTCGTCGTCGCCGAAAAAAAGAAAACTATGTGAAATGAAGTAGCAATTAGCATTTTCACTAATGAATGGTGGTACTACAAAACAAAAAGGAACAATTGTGTGTGGAGTAGGTAATTAGTAAATCGGCATTGGGGCACACGGATGCCTTATTGGTCATGTTCACTCATGTTCGTTGGCAGTGATTTAAACTAGTGACAAGAATAAATGTCACATGGTTTATTTGTGATATCGACAGACCAACCTAGAAAATTAAGATGTTAATATTTTGGCTTACAAACTTTTTTTTTGAATCAGTAGCGCTGTAGTGGAGAGTGAATTTATACTCTAACCATAATGCTGAATACCGGCATTTTTTTTTTGAATTTTGACGATAAACTTTTTGATTTTTTTTAAATCGCTTTTTTTAAATTGTATATTTTTTTTGTATATACTGACCAGTATATAGTATCCGACGATAATGTATAACATCTTGTATACATATTATGATAATTATATAGGTATACATATGTACCTATGTATTACCTTAAAGGTACGTGTACTATAAGCAAGCATGTTAGATTTTAGGAGGGAAAATGGCACGCATTAATTTACACGCGGAGAGGGGGAATTTAGAAATATCAAATTATAATAACAACTGTCTCATTGTGACGTGCCTGTTAAGTCCTTCAAACAATCAGTGTCGGCGTCTTGCTAGTCTTAATATTTATGTCTATCATGTTTCGTCTAATGATGACCATTATTTTCTTTACCCAAAAGTCTTAACAGTTTCGTCCTTCGTTAATTTTTTTTGTAGTGTGTCTCTCTCTGTTTATACATTTGTTTATGTTTATGTCTTGATCCTTTCACTGTATACTTTCTTTCAATAGTTGACATGAGTAATAATCTTAAGGATACATAATATTGAAGTTTTTGAAAAATTTACTGTTGATCTTCTTAAAGTAATCTTCTTTTCATCCAAATCTTTTAACGTCCAAGTACAGAAATAATAACAATAGCAACAACAATAACAACAACAGAGTATAAAAAAAGCGTTCAAGTAGGTATTACTTTTACTTATGTACATACCAAGTTGGAGTTTATTACAAGTCGGGAGGAAAGCTAAAGTTCAAACAAATAAACTTCTGTTTGGGAAATATATGGCATACCGCGACACAGGATTTTTTTTAGGATATATCCAAGAAATAAATGGGATTTTTTTTCCTTTCTCCTTTCTGGCACCCGACATTTGACAAATTATTAATTGTTCTTGGTGAAAGGTTTCCTTATCTTGTCCTTCCATCATGAGCCGAAATGTAAAAGGTCTATCCGTAATTTTCTTCTTCTCTTGGACATGTGTATAGATTGCAGCAGCAAGGTTCACTCAACATATAATTTTGTTAATCAGAAAAAAAGGAGGAATGCTTCAAGGAATTGCATTTTTTTCCGAATCAGTAAAACAGAGAAAAATATTCCCATTTACTTCGTCCTCGTCGTTTAAACTACAATTCAACTTGTTTTTATTATTCAGTGGTAGTAATGCTATGCTGGTATGTTTAGTATGTTCATTCTTCTGGCATAATGGTAAATGGGAGTGATGATCCCAACTATGCGGCCATTAAAAAAAATATAACTGTGTATCGACTATAATACGGGCAACTTGACTTGCTATCTTTCTTTCTCTCTCTCTCTCTCTCTCAATCTATTTGCATTTCAAATAAAAAAGAGAGAGGGAGAGAAAAAGATGGAATGAGAGTCTAATTGGGTTGTTTATTTTCCTAGTGTAATAAAATGCGGTGATGTCTCAACCAAGTCAAATGTCATCAAGATTCCTTATATATTTTCTTTTTCGCCTCTTTTTTAAATTTCGAACAAAAATATAAAGAAAACCGAGAAAACTATATATACATATTTATAATATGTAATAAATATATACTCCTAACCTATACTTGGCTATCACTGCTCAGTAGTTATCACTAGCCATCCACATATTTTATCTTTATTTTTCTGTTGTGCCTTTTATTTTAAAAAAAAAGTAAATGTGTCTCTATAGTTAGGGGGCAGGCAAGGGGAAAATAAGGTAACATGACAGCAGCAGTAGCACAACTAATATAGCCCCGGGGGATTAACACACTCAAATGAATATTACACGTATTATGTAACGTATATATTTTTTATACATTCATGTTTTATTTATTTTTTTAAAATAATAAAATGCTCGTCAGTAATAATGTCTTTTTCCGTTATTTTGAGGCTTTAAAAATAAATAAATCCACTTGTGGTGGAGGGCGTATACAGGTCTCTCTATCTATCTATCTATCTCTCTCTCTATCTGCAGTAGTAGTAGTAAGTGGGCAGTGTTTAAAAGAGGAAAATTGGAGTGCAATGTTGATGATGATGAAGGGAAGTAAGCAGTGGTGCATCGTGCCGTGAAATTTTTGGCACGCTTGTCTATACACACAACACTCCACTCCAATCTTACATTACAACTTATCTCCCAAATAACACTGATAAAATGAAAATCAGTGGAACATGTAAATGTACAAAATCAAGTCAGCAGCAGTACACACACACAGGCTTGTAGTACCATGTCCTACAACATGCTTATTATTATTATTATTATTATTAAAAATATACTTTTTTAAATTCACACACATCTTATTATATGAAATTCACACAGACATTTGAAATATCCGATACACCGCACAAGTCGAAAAATGTACATTTTGTTCAAGAATATAACATGCTAAGCATCATCATCATAATTTGTACAAGATGATATTCGAGCTTCATCATTAGCATTTTTATGCTATAAATATATATTTTTCTTCTTCTTTTTTTAATGTCAAATCATTTTTTCTTTCAATTTTTTTTCTTCAAAAAAATTTAAAAAACAAGGCACGAGATGTCACCAGAAACCTAATAGTTTTTATTTCTGAGTTACACGACCGATTAAAATATTTAAGGTAAAAGTATCTAGAATTTTAATGTGGCTACACACACACACAGCACCACAGCACCATCACCAGACAGCTAAGTAAATGGTTACTTTTACACACTTTTATGAAGGGAAAGACACAAAAAAGTCATAAATTTCTTTGATGTGTATCCATTGTGACAAGATTCCTTTCTCGTGTATCTGCATTCTTCCGTCAACTTTCCTACAACAACATGATGATCCTCGTCACAGCGTCATCACAAGTCTGCGTGTTGAACGTGGAAAGACGGAAGTAGCATCACCCTCATGTGATCCTGTCACAGACTCATGACAAAATGATTTGAGTTGCAGAGAGATAGGTACATGATTTTTTTTCTAGGTCCCTTTGTCTTTGTCTTTCTTTTTCCCCTTTAAAAAAGGCGCATACTATAAGACGGCCTTGATAAAGCAGTGAAGAAAAAATTGGAGGAACTACTGAGCCAATTACAATGTTTTGTTTTTGTTAAAAAAAATACAAACGAATGAATGATTTGGTTAATTGCATTCAATAATTGGCTAAGATCTATTTGCCTACTTAATGAGCTTATCAGGAATGGGAGTCTTTGATTATGAAGGACGGAACAAATTCATAGAATATTTACCTACCACCCAGATGCATAATGAAGAGCTGAGTGCTTTTTTTGTATATATTTATTATAAATAAAAAGTAATCAAATGGTGTAATATTGACGGTATGGGAATGAAAAGGAAAGAAAATATGGAGTATAGAAAATGAATGAACGGATGAGTAAAATTCAAATCAGTGAAATGCAATGCAATGAATGTGGTGCATATTATGCGGATGGTAAGGGTGGATGGATGGACGAATCCGCTTCACTTGTCTGCATCCATCTTCTTACGCTTGAGCTTAGCATTGAAGATTCTTCAAGATAATGAAAAAAACAATATACATATACTTATTTATATATGTTTATATATCACATACACTTGAGCAACGAAAAACTATAATATTTATTTTTTGTAGAATATATATTGAAATTGTAGATCAAATATATAGGTACAAGTGTATTTAGCACAAAGTGGAAAAAGAAAGGTCGACAAGTGAACCAATTTTTTTTGTGATTTTTTATTATTATTTTAAAACTTTAGTTGAAATGTAAAGGAAAAAAACAAGTTGGTTGTAAACTTGGTGATTTTATTTTGTCGCCTGTTCTTGTCGACATGAAATGTTTAAAAAAGAAAAAAAATGGGAATAACAAATAAATAGAGAAACGCCGCCACGACTCTACAAAATGTGTATCTGTGTACACACAGAGGGTAATGCATACTATTATTATAGCTTTTTTTATTCTTTCCTATGGTCTCAGACTAACTTACATTTTTTTTAATTTTAAAAAGATGAAAGCATACTACTACTCCTTTGCCCTTCTCAAATCTATTCAGCTTTTCTGTTTATTTTATTTTCTTTAAAATTTGTTAAAGCGTGATCTTTCTTTACCATTACATTATTTCATTACACACTCAGTTTCAGCTCCAGTTCTTTTCTTCAAGGAGAAAATTTGACTATACAAAATAATTTATTCTAGGCATTTTAATCATATGAATGTGTGGATGTAACAAGAATTAAAGTTTGACGGTAGAAAACACTCTTGTCTCACTGCAAAAAGAACGAGACGTTCTAATATTTTGCTAACATTTTTTGGTAATAAGAATGAATGGGTAGATTGTTACTCTTTTCCTTGCTGAAAGCAAGAAAAAAAGTAGAAAAAGTTGATTTGTTAGCAAGTAAATAATTCATTGGAAAAAAAGGATTCCATTTATTTATTATTGGCATTCAGATTCAAAGTTTTCAATTGGAAGGACGACTTGTAAAATGGGTGTATAAATTTCGCAAGAGTAATAGCAATAAATAATGCATAAAAAATCAAAAAAAAATCGAGGCTATATGAAACTTTTTTTTTTTTTTTTTTTATAAATACAAGTCTATTTAAAAGATAAAGAAAATAGGTAGAGGATTTTTAATAAAAACAAATGAGTGCATTAAATTAAACAAATAGGTACACATATGCTTTTAGCAATTTCCTCTTTAAAAAGGCAGATTCCACAATAAATAATTTCACATTTGCAAATAAATAAATGGGCAAAAAATATATATAAAAATGCTATAGTTGTAAAGTAGGAGTAAGAGTATTATAACTTGTTCTACTCTACAAAGACGTCGTATTTATGTAGTAAGCGTTTTCATGCACGCATATTATTTACATTTACTATGGCGACAAGGTATATAGAGAGTAGATTTACTTTAGCGCATCACTTTATGATCCTCTACTACACTGCCACATAATACCTCTAAAAATGCCAAAGTAAATAAAAAAACGGAAGCATCATCATCTCCTCCAAGGATGCTTGACTTAAGTCGTCTGAATTTCTAATAGATTATGTGTGTGTAGTGTGTGTATACGTACGTTTTCGACAAACATAAAAATCTGAGGTGTGATGATGATGATGATGATCATGATGATGACGATGATGCTGACATTAAATACGACCGAGACATCTCATCTTTCCCTGAAATTTAACACTTTACCTTATTTCTAACTCTGATTCACAATAAATCAATGTGAATTTAGTATTTGCACTCTTGATGTAAATAGTACACTTTATCTCCAATTTCCTTACTTGAGAAACAAACAGAAAAGGGTGCCGGCAAAAAGAAAAAGATGCTACTAATTTTTGAGATCACATTGAAAATATAAAGAGGGAAAAAGGAGAATGTTTTTGTAGCGGAATTAATATCGAAATTGTGCACAGGTCATAAGACACAATATTTTTTTGGTGCTTTTGTAAATATGAGAGAGAGAGAAAGTTCTTTCCAATCTGCATCTCTCAATAAATCAATGCAAGATATGCTGCTGCTGTCGCTATGGTGCGATACGGTGCAACCAACTGCCATGAAGAAGATGATGATGATTACTGCAGAAGCATAATAATAATAATATGCATTCATTTCAAGAAGCACATTAAAAACACAAGATAAAAAAATATGTACCTACTCTTCATCTTCATGCCATATGCATCTAATTCAATCCTGTGTGAATGAAGCACTGTATTCACTATTCAATTCACACACCAGCAGCATCACATCGCCAAAAAGAAAAGAGAAAAAAAAGTTCTAAATCGCATCCCAACACTCACATAAAATGTTTTGGTAGTGAAGTTTGGTTTAAAAAAAGGAAGATGTAATTAAAGTTTTGTAGTTGT
This sequence comes from Paronellides praefectus, assembly GCA_027744595.1. NCBI lineage: Eukaryota > Metazoa > Arthropoda > Collembola > Entomobryomorpha > Paronellidae > Paronellides > Paronellides praefectus. The sequence continues at coordinate 45,559 of JAITYZ010002542.1, forward strand.
ACACTAAAATACACATTAATGTGTGGTTGTGTGGTATTCTGATCGCATCTCATGGCATGCATTTTTGGCAGTATTGTTCCATTTAAATAGCAAACGCTTTTTTACCATGTCACACTACTGTTGTTGCATACATGCAAGCAAGTAGAGAAGATGATAATGGTGATGGGAGGAAAATAAGAGTAGCAGTAGCAATATCATCATCATATTATTATTATTATCATCATTACACATGTACAACATATAACTGAAGAAGAGCAAGAAAAAAAAGAATGAGAGAGAAAACAAAAAAAATACATTGCAAGAGAAAATTGAGCGGAACGTGTAATGTTCGACGTTGAAATTTGAAATAAACGTTTGCTTGTGTCTGTCTGCTTGTTATGCCATGTTGTGTGTGTACCTACACTCAACCTCAAGTTGCAAAGTCGCATAACGGTCACGGCACTAACTCAACAGTTAACAGTGTAAAAAAATATTCATTACTATCAAACCAAACATGTTATTAAACGTGTATCCCCATTTGTAATGAAAAAGTGATAATGATGATGATAATTATGATTTTGTAATGTATCCAAAGTTAGCTTTGCGGATTCTCGGATATACTACAGATAATATAACAGTCATTTAAAAAAGGTGGAAAGCCAAAAATAGATATATAGACTTATGTATATATATTCATACATAAAGGTATACTATATATATTTCTTGTTGTAAAATTGAAATCACGTATGCTCCACTCTTACGTATTTTTTTCCCTTCACAATACAAAAAAAATAATAAAAAAATGTGTTGGTGTGTGTCTCCTTTTTTGCTGTGACATGGCGCATCATATTCATGGCAACGAGTCATACATCATACACGTCACTAGTCACTATAGTCATAATAGTAGCACGCGGACTTGCGTCTTGTTCCTGAGACAAGTTTTGACGGTATGAAAAAATGTCGAACATGAAAAGTGGCGAGATGATGACTAATAACTCAAATGAAACAAAGACGAAAAAAATAAAATTTGTAAAAAAAAATATCAAAACATTTTTTTTTTCACTTTTGTTGTTTTTACTCACTCGTCTTGGGAATTGCTTATAAACCAATAAATACAAAAAAGAGTCTCTTTAGTCATTTTTGTTTTTAGCAGGGCCGCAATCAAACAACACATGTATCTACATAAAGTATTGTAGAGCCACACGGGTGAAAAAGTTTGTAATTAAATTATATAGTGTGGGGAGAGAGAGTGAGGGATATATGCGGGATGTGATGCAATTTGCAACGTTAAATGTGCAAGAGAGAAAAGTAGTACTAATTTGATGATGATGGTGATTACAAATCTTGTGTGGGAAGCTGGGAAAATGTTCAAATGGAATGAACACCCAAAAGTACAAAACATGTACATACCTACAATCTGTACATAATATTTGTACATGTTTTTTATGGCTTTTGTGACTATGATGCTGAGTACAAGATAAAATGTGGAGTTGACACTGTGCTCGCAATTAGAACAAGAGATGGTTAGTTACATGTTAAAAAAGAAACGACACAATATTTCCAGTCTACCATGATGATGACGAGAGGATTACCATATTATGTACGTATGTATCTACATAATACAAAGCTCTATACACTTACATAAAAGTGGGTGCATACATAAAAAGTAAAGAAGGATGGATATTATATTAGTTAAAATATAGTGGAATACATAACAAGTCAGAGTAATGAAAAAGTAGAAAGATGACGAAAAAAAGGGGAAAATGGTACATTTCCATTGCAATTTCCCATTTCTTCTCTTGTTTACCAAAGAGATTGAGAGAGAGAGAGAGAGAGATGGGAAGTGTGTGAGAAAGAGAAAATAATCGATTTATTTTCCCGTAATAAACCCACTACTGCCACAACCACCACCACCGACCGGCTTTTTTAAACTTATTATTATTTTCATTATTGTCTCTCTCTCTCTCTCTCTCTCCTATTTTCGAAATTCCTACAAATGTATTTATGTCCATGTAATAATAATAATAACAATAATAATAATATTGTATTGATGAAGAATGTATGTATGCATGTCTTCAAAAATGTAAATGTACATTTTCTGCAACTCTGGTTTTTTTCTTTCTTATTCTTCTTCTCCTTCCACTGATGCTGCTGCTGCTCCTCCTACTGTTTCTCTTGCAGAATAAGCAGCAGCAGCAGCAGGAGCAACAACTACAACATATCGTCATCATCATTGCCACAAGTCTCTCAATCCTCTCATGTCCTGTTAAACTTTGAGCTAAATCGCTTTTTGAAAGTTTGCCTATTTTCCTTCCCTACTCACTTATTTTGTTTAAGTTGACTCCTTCTCTCTCTGTCTCTCTGTCTCTCTCTCAAACACACACTCACACCAGAGAGACACTCACACTCATCTCAACTCATCTTGATGAGAAAGAGAAAGAGAGAGTGGATAATATCAGGAAAAGGAGCATTGATTGCATTGTGGCTTTTTTATCTTCTCATCTTTGCATGCCATGCCACAATGATGATGATGATGCTACTGCTGCTGTTACTGATGAGGAGAATGATGATGTCGCCCCACCACCGCCACCACCTCCACCACCACCACCACCGCCACTACTACTACTATTACTACTGCTTATACTACGAACTCTTGTTATCAACTGAATAATATATACACACATGTTCCACAAAAGACACCATATCATCCTCATCATCATGGTCGTCGTCGTCACAGCTTTAATTTCTTTTTTTTTCTAAGCCACAAAGAACCATTTTTGTTGGAACGTTTTGTTCGTAGTAGTTAGTTTGGAGTTGCTGACGGCGGCGGTGGTGGTGAGCGCAGCAACGAAAAAAAAAAAATAAGTAAACGATATTGTGGTCCATCATCATCGTCAGCAGGAAAATGACGGGCCTCAGCAATAGCGCTAGCACCAGCAGCAGCAGCAGTAGTCAGTTGCGCCGATAATAATAAAAAAAGTGAAAAATTATTTTTGTGTGAAAAAGTAGTAAAAAAGAGCGCAAAGTATAAAAAAGAATTTCTCTCTCTCTCTCTCTTGCTTCGATTGTTGTGGGTGTTTTGAGACTTGACTGTTTAGTATATTTTCCACAAGAGAAGAATTATTATATTTCCATTTAAAATATTTTTTCGTAATCATCATTATATCAGCATACATCATCGTCATCATCATCAACACTAATTATCATTACCTTTTATCTTTCTCCGCGCTTCCATTTCTCTCTAGTAGTTTCCAATAATCTATATTCTCAAGTGTCATCATCATCGTCATCGTCAATATATCAGCAGCACTCGTCATTTTGAGTGCACATCTTTGCAGAATCAAATCAAACGTAAAGAAAATAATATGATTAAAGTGTTCTGTTATTATTATATCCATCATTAAAGGAGTCGTCGTCGACAAGGGTTGTCGGTGGTGGGTTGGTGGTGGTTACGGTGACACTAATTATTTTTATTTTTATTTTTTTTGTGTAGTGACCACCATTATAATTGTGTTCAGTACTCTCTCAACAGAATATTTTTTTTGTTCCATCATATCATCATCAAAAATCAAAACTTTTGAGAATGTTATATATTTTTGGATCTCTTTGAGGCTCAGAAAAAAATTACCAAGTTGTTTATTATATAAAATACATAATAATATATAAATATATATTTTTGTCATCATCGTCGTTTTAACAAGGAACACTCAAGAAAAGAACTCAATTTTTTTTCTCTTGATAATCTCAAATTATTTTGCAATTTTCCTGTGATATTGTAACAACTGGTAAAAAAACGACAGAGTATCATCAATAGATTTAAAAAATAAAATAGTATTTAGTTTATAAGTGAATTTTTTTTTCTCGCAGTTTTGAGCACCATTCTTATCATCATCATCATTATCATCATCTCATCAACGTGTTATCTGGTGAGCAAAGCAAGAAAAAAATGTAATGTTGTCGTGGAAACAAAATCCATGGCACACGTTATCAAAAAGTGTTGAGCAACTCCTCCAATTTTTTTTTCTCTGCAGCAACAAGTGTGCTATTGTTGATGATGATCAAATGAGTTGATCAAATCGGAAAAAATAAGCAAGCTGATTAGAGGCTAATCTGTTTAAAAAAGGGGAAAAGAAATAAAATCACAGAAAGGAAAATAAAAAAAACCTGTGTGTATTTTTTTTTCTTCGAGAGAGATAAAAAAAGGAAGCATGTTTTCACGTAGTTATTTTATTACTATTATTTTTTTCTTCTCAAGTTGAGAGTAGCCAAAATGTGTTTTTAGTTTTTAGAGTGTGCACCGTGAGAAAGGATCATAATAATAATAAATATTGTAATATATCTATATAGGTATATATCTTCTTGGAAGGAAAGAGAGAGAGATACAAAAATATTTTGAGGAAAAAAAATAGATTTTTTAAAGGAGACTCGAGCGACATTATTTTGTGTTTAAATCGTACATTATAGTGTGTGTTCTTATATGTTGTTCATCGTCCTCCTCAACCATGTGTGGTGTCTAAGGTGTGCACAATAAGTTTGTGCACATGAGAAAGAAACAAAATCCTGCTACATTCTTTTTATTGCTTCGTTGTTATTATTGTTGTTGTAATTGTTGTTAAAACAACCCGATACCAACATGCCTCTGGTATGTTCTCTTTCATTCATTTTATTATCATTGAATTTCTCTATATCATGGAATCTCTGCATACAAAAATTATATATATATATATACAAAAAAGTTTTAAAATATATATCATGATAATATATA
>JAITYZ010002543.1:0-23466 GCA_027744595.1 Paronellides praefectus
GCTGGCATGTGCTTTAGCAAACCTGGAGGAATTCTAGGAAATGGTAACAAAGCTTTTGTGGTGTTTGGTTTCTCTCCGTGGAATCGTTTTGTGGGGTTGCACTAGTCTGGACCAGCGACCTTTATACTACCTATCAATAATTTTGTACTGTCTATGTGTAAAGCTTTTTGTTGTGGAATTTTTCATTATCTTTTATCCCTTTTTATGTATTGAAGGATCAATGAGAAGGCATTGGATATTAATAATAAGAAGCATGTTAAGCCAAGTTGTCACTAAATATCTCATTCCATATTAATTAAAAAAATACTTGTTTATAATGACATTGATAAGTAATGTATTTATTTATCTGATGAGGTTCCACACAAAACAAGTTTAATTTAATTTTTATCAACTCTGGAAATCCCACTTATTTTCAATTATGCTTTTAGCATTGTTGGATTTAATCCATAAATCCAATCTCATGTATACCTACATACATTTCCAAGCATATAGCCTTTAATCTTATAACCAGTTCTTCTACCAAATGCTCTTTTTTCCCCAACTTGTTTTGTCTTTCCAATTTGTGTAACAGAGTATAGTACTCTGAAGGATGAGGAAAGGAGTGGCTGTGTATGTGTCTGTGTGTGTGTTTGCGTGAGAAAGCAGCTCTATCCTACGTGTTAAAATACTTTTAGAGAAAGAAAATACTACTACATACCTACGCACGTAAATATGTCGTAGTGGAAGTAGTAGTGGTGGTAGGGTTCAAGTTGAAAGGAAGAAGAAGAAAAAAGATATAGGTCTCCAGCGGATGGAGCGATGGACAACTAAGGGAGGGAAACAGGCACATGTACTCCTGCTTGTTCCTTGTATGGATTCATACAAAATGGCTAAATATATGTATATATGCACATGTACATACTTGAATATTGACTATCAAATTAAAAAGAAGAAAGGCACACACAGGAAATAGCAAGTTGCCACCATATAATTCAGTGAAGGGGGTTGAAATGGACGGAAAAGGTCTTGATATCCAAAGTGTAAAAAGTAGAGAGGTGGAGCAGCATTACGTGTTCCGCTGTGTGCACATATATATGTCTATATGCTGCAGATGCTCAAGTTCGTCAAAAAAATACATTTTATGATGATGATGTGTGTATAACAGAAAAATTGGAAAACTTTTTCTCTGGATGTATATGTGTATATGAGCGAGAGAGATAGATAGAGAGAGCTCTTTGTAGAGAGAAAGAGAAGCAGGGGAAAGGAGGCACGAGGAAGGTAGAAGTATGGTGGAACTATCTTGTGTTCTCATGTTCCCACATCAGCCACATAAACCGTCTAAAACTATAAAATAGGAAAAGGATAAAGAAAAAAGGGAGTCGGGAAGGAAGAAAGAAGGAGAAGAAAAAGAGCATGGTTTCCTTTCCTATGTATACTTTTACACATTTACAAGTAGACGCGTAATATGCACATAATAATAAATAGCAAGAGGAGTAAACAGATCGACTCAACTGAGGTGAGGGTGATAGTTAGTGTATTAGCTGATCCTACAGAGAGAGAGAGAGAGAGAATGTAAGTGTGTGTGTCTGTGTGCACAGGAGAAAGAAAGATGAGAAAAGTAATCCACATTTTCCAACTTGGGTTTTATTTCCAAGAGATGAGATTTGTGAAGGTTGGCGGATACAAAATGAAATGTGAGTTCTCGTGTTTTTGGATGTGTTTGGCTGCAATGCTGCAAAGCAATGGTGTACTCTCATTTAAAAAAAAGTATATCATGACGATCAAGCATTTCATAATAGTAGCGAATGGATAATGTGAAGGATTAAAATATTAAAAATAAATGAGGAACAAAACCATTATAAATGATACACACGACTCACACGAGAAGAAAGTCACAAAGGTATGTGAAAAAATTATAATTTTCAGCCATGAAACGAATTAAAAGAATAAATGATTAGTCTATAAAAATGGAATGAAGATTAAGTGTTTAACAACTTTCAGGGCTGTAATTTTTCTTTATTAAATTTATCATTCCCTGTCCCTGTATTTATTTTACTGATGATATGGTGATAATGCTACATCTCAACCTGCCTTTGTAGGAACGATGTTGAAAAAGTCGTTATAATGTTTTTTTAAATTATTTATTAAAAAAATATAATAAAAATTATGATACCCATGCGCTCACAATCTGTCTGACAAAAAAATAATGAAAAAAGACGAATGATTATATTGAGCTGTTTGATCTTCATTCTACCGTTCTCAATGCAAATTGGGTCGCATCGTTGAACAAGAGCAAGTAGAAAGAAAAATGACTGGAGCAAGAGGGAATGAAACAGTGGAGGATAAATTGTGGATATTTATTTGAGCTACGTTTATTCATAAGCTAATGCTATTATTATTATATTTTTGATGTGTCTCAAAACCAGTTAATTTTTATTTTTTTAATCAAAATTTCAAATGTACGTAATAATATGTATACCCATTAAATTCACTAGGCGCTCCTTTATTCTACTCTTTACTTTCAAATTTGAAACAAACAAAGAAGAAAAAAATTCACTCAGGATTTAAAAGAAAACAGGATAGAGAATCTAGCGGAAACGTGTTATTATTTTGGATGAAAGTAATGAAAGTTATGAAATTGTTGTTCTTCTTATTCTTCTTCTCTAAGATCACGAAGCGTGTAGCCGTCTTAATAATCTTCATTTGCATAGAAAACAAAGTAGGCACAAAGGGTCAGAGAAAATACATGTACGTATATATCCCTCTATACATTATTTAAATAACAAAAATAATCATAAAACTACGACGTATTTACAATCGCTTCTTATTTAAACTCTCTCTCATCCAAACTCATTTACTTTACTTGCCATTAGTCAGCTAGACTGACAGACTCAAAGGAAATTTTGCTCATCACCAATTTCATGTACGCTTCCAAAGTCAAAAGAAGTGTGTGTGCACTGGAAACTAGAAAATGGGGACTATGGGCTTTCTCTCTCTCTCTCTCTCCCGAAGTGAAAACTTTTCATTACACAATGACGTCTATATCATCAACATCATCATGATCATCCACATTCCACACTTGTTTGAAATAGACTGTGTCTCTCACTGTACACGAGTTGTACTTTGTACTTTCTTTCTGTTTACTTGTCTGTGAAATGATGATGATGTAAAATGTTGCAATTTGAAAATAATAATAACTAAAACTCTCATTTCTCATTCCATGTCTAATATTTAATACACGTTTGAAAAGTTGCTAAAAAAATTTATATACTAATCCCTTCTTACATTTTCCCCGTTGGCTGTATTTTAAGATTGTGACTTGACTTTGGGATTTAAAAAGGGTCCATATTTTACTACACTCTCGTCATTGTAGAAATGGGTGACACACACACACACACAAGACAAATGTCAAGTCAACAAAAGAATGAGTAAAAAGATAAAATAATGCCACTGTTGACGGGAGGAGTGGAGTAGTGTTGTAGCTCTAGGCAAAACCTGTGTGTGTCTTTCTGATATACGTATGTAATACGTGGGTCAACCAAGTAAACCTTGTACGCTAACAAGAAAATGCAAATGACAAGGGAAATGGTAATTAGCATGGTAGTTGGTAGAGTGTATAGCGGAGTAGTAGTAGTAGTGTAGTGATGTGGTTTGTTGAAGGTTAAAGGAATACTATGATGAGTGGAGATGAGCCAGCAGGTGTCTGGCTAAAAAAATTATGAAACGCCTGCATGAAAAATCTTTCTCACTTTTCCAAGAAAATGTTCTCTCTTTTTTAAAGGTATACCAGTTGATTTCGAAATTTACACCTGAGATTTGTCAATTTTGTTGATGTGATGATGTGCAACCTTGTTCTCAAAGGAGAAACACTTTTTTCAAGAGAAATGGGATTAGGAATTCAAAACAACTGGAATTCATAGAAGAAAAAGCATTAATTATTCATGTTCCTTATGCTACAGAGAATATATACCTACCTGAGTAGAACTAATTGTTCTTTGAAGCCTCTACTATTTTCTATCTTCCTCTAAGCATTTATCTTTAAAAAAAGAGGACCATGAAAATAAAAGATTGTTTTGTTGTACCAGCAACTTGCTTAAATATAAATATTAGCAATGTATTTATGTACCATGTGTTACTTTGTGTATTATGGTATGTGTGTTGTGGGTGTATACACACACAATTTTTTCTTTTTCTTTTTGCTCTAGCAGTCATGTTTCCATTTTACCACCATGACCCGTAACGGGCCCCTTTTCCTCTCTACGGCTCCACACGGAAAATTATTTGCTTTTACGAACGACCAACGACCAGCACCGGTTTTTTCAAGCACTAGCGCGGTTTCTCTTTCTACTCCCACCAATACCACCAGCATCAAAAAAAGAAAATGTGCATCGTAAACGGGTGCATAGGCGAAAAAAAGAAAGAAAAGAAAGCATATTTATTTTACCCAAAAAAATGTCTGCGTGTTTCATATATGAAGACACACATTATATTATTACATGTTTTTAGTTCGAGTAGTTCTACTCAGACATAATAAGAAACTGTTATAATATATGCAAAAAAATATATAACATAATAATATGTAATATATTCACTTGCTCAATAATGCTCAATTCATAAAAATACATGTTTGTCGGGAAATGACAAAAGGAAATGTTTGATATTTTTTTTAAAAATAGGAGCTCCGGTTTGCTCTAAAGTCTCACAACAACACAAAATATGTTACATTTTTTATGCTGAGTGCAAATCAAACAAATAATTTTTATTGTATTTTTTTGCATATTACAATATCACCTTAACTTGTTTGTTTGTCAACTCACAAAAATGTTATTAAATGGAACAGGGCAGGTACTATACATATATATATATATATATATATTTCAATGTTATTCATACAATTATTTTGTTGAAGAGCAAAGAAAATAAAAAAAATTATAGCTTTTATTTTGAATGCAAAATTTATTTATCTTTTTTTGCTATTGTTATATATCATCATTTTCAAAAGGAAATGTTTTGATATAAAAACTGATATTTAGGTTAAGGGGGCAAAGCGATAAAATTGATGCTATACTACTTAATTTATTGCTACTTAACATTTTATTTTCTTTAGCTTATAAAACAGTATTTTACTCAAGAAAATTGTATTGTGTTATTAGGTTAAAAAATATATTCCCAGTAGTCTTTCCCTTTCTCTTGCTCAGTTCTTGGAAACAAAAATACTTTTATTCCATTTCATTGTCTGCAACCTTTCTCTTAAATCTGTTTCCAGGAAAAGAAATAAAAAAGGAGTAATAAATAAAGGACAATGCACATAAATAGGTATAATATGTATTTAAATGAATTCCTAATACTGCCATTGTCCCTTTTCTTCTACAATAACAATACAATATAGTGTTTATGTAGTTTTTCTGATGGATGCAAAGTATGCATACCGTATTTCCTCTAATAGTGAGCGGGCCTCTTATACTAGCCGGGTAGTTTAACATAAGTAGGACAGCAAGAAAAAGTGTGTTTTTGAATTATAAGCCGGGCTTATATCAGAGGAAATACGGTATATTATGTTTATACGTATTAGCTATTGTGATACTCCACACATATTTGGTGACTGGGGGATAATAGTTGTCTGGCTTATCTTCCACGTCTGTTATATAATATGTAATGTAATATGAAAGCATATGGATTTCCTCTTTGTGTTTTTTTCTAATAGAAAATAAGTTGACGTTGGCGCTGACATTGAACGTTCAAATGTGTCATCTCTCTTCTCTTTTTTTACTATTTATTTTCTTTTTCTATAAATCCTACTTGTGTCCACATTCAACTCCTGCAAATAATATTTGCAGAGATAAAAGAGAGCAAATCCTTTTCTTTTGTGTGTTGTCCAGTTAAGTCATCACGTATGCCCTTTTATGTAAGGCATATATACACTTTGCTCTTGTTTAATCTGTCCTTTAAAGGAAAATAGGCTTAACATGTTTTTTTTCTTCTACGAGTAACCTTGACTGACCTATAAATAGGCAAAAAGGGGGGGGGAGGATGATGCAATAAAAAAAATGAATGCAATAATATGCGGCTATATTGTTCATAGTTGATTGAAAAATAATAAAAAAGAATAATAATAAAATTGGATTTGTGGATGGCTGTCAAGTGTACAAAAGAAGATTTGACGTCAATGTTGTCTATTTCTGTGTTGTCCCTGTCAAACTACCCTTTTTACCCTTTACTCACTTGAAATGTATTGCATTTTGGTTGATGTTGTGCATGTAAGAGTGCATATCCTATGACTGGACAAGCACACTGGATGTGTACACTACATTATTCCTATTCACTTTGTTTTCCTTGAATTATTATTGCAAAACAAGCGTAGATACATAATACGCAATTTTAGTCAAGAATGGAATTGCAAATACATTGAGCAAAATGATAAATCAGCAAATGAGAGAGTAAGGGTTAAAGGGAAATATGATAAAAACTTTGTTTGAAAAATTGGACAGTTTCCATTTTAATATTTCCATTTTTATAGCGGAACAAGGTAAAGTGTATATCAGTTTTGTTTGATTAGATCCAACATTTTTTATTAAGCTATTCAAATTTATAATAGTTTGGGATTCACAAACAAAAATAAAAATGTGGACTATAAAATTATTTTTTTTGGAGTGTTATAAATATTTAAGCAAGAAGTATGAAAGTAGCATTAAAATTATATCTATTCACCACCCTAGCCTAAAAATGGAATATGAAATGAATGAAAACATGAAAAGCGGAACAGGTTTTAATTAATGAGAAAGCAATATATTTCAAATGTATTTTATATTTTGATGGTGTAAATTATTCATGGTTGGCTTTTATTTTTGGAAAGGAACGTGAATATATTTTTAAAAATATATATATAAAAGATAGCATGCGGATGGAGACAAATAGCGATAGCTAGTGCACTAATTTTTTATTAATGAAACCTTAAAATATTGCAGGGCTAAAATCTTTTTTTAAACTGTGTTTCAAGACGTAGATTAAAACAATGCACTCTCACAACACAGAATAGAGATATTAATGAGATATGGGCTTGCTGCATAAAGAGGAGCCATGGTGACTAGCACTTTAGTCTAAAGGACGAGAGCTACACGAGAAATAAAAAAGTGTGATTCTTTATAGTGGGCGGAAATACTAGCCGGACATGGAAAAGGAAAGAATAAGCGATACATATTGTATAGCTTATCAGTGAAACATGTATGGTAATAATAATAATAATAATAATAATATAAGGGGTGTCTTCTTGTCTAGTTCAATAATTTTGCATGATGGATCGTAAATAAAGAGAGTCACGGAACATCCCGTGAGAATGTCAAACTGTCTCTTTCCTTCATTCCTAATCGCCATTTCAGAGAAGCACGAAACTCTTGCTTTGTCGCCTATTCTTTTTCCCAAAGAGTGTGTATTTATGTATAAACCAACCGAAAGAGATATATAATGGCTTGTCATTTGGAATATTTGGATACGTGTGTGATATAAGCAGTATACTTAAATATATAGAACTATTCTCATTAAAAATGTAATGCAAAATGATTATAAAGTTTCCATCCATCCACGTTCTTTAGTTGATGATGGCTAGTGAAAGTAGACCACAAGCCAAGTTGACAAGAAATTCCTTTCAAATTGTCTTCATAAATCCTTTTAAAGGTTCAAAACTTTTTATACTTTACTAAAAAGAAGGTGAAAACAGGTGAGCATATAAACTTAAATGAGAATTTGACAAATAATTGAGTAAACAGTTGGTATTGATAAAAAATAAAATTGATGTAAATATTTTACCGGAATCCAATATATTTTTTCCTTTTACTCCGCTTTTATAAAGCAAATTTTAGGATTTTTTAAGCGATTTGCGAACAAAATCAAAGCGGGTGTTCAAAGATTTCACTTGGATATTGGGAATGACCTAAATAACAAGAAACTCTGCTTAAGACATTTACTACACGTCCAGATATTAGGATTCTCAATTTTTGGCCACTTTGGGGACTAAAAAGTTTGTCATGAGCAATAAATAAATACAAGGAGTAATGGAATATGGCACAGTTTGGTATACCTTAAATCTATGCTCAGGTGTTCTCACCAGACAGACTAACAAACAGGAATGGTGATTGTATCAGAGCTACACTTTATCTAGCAACATAAAAAAATGATTTGCGTTGCTGCTACACAAAAGAATGTGATGAGGATGTTGTTGGTAATAACAAGTGACAGTCTATTCAATTCCGCTCCCTTTTCCTCATTTAAGTAAGCCGCTTATGTCTGCCGTCTTAACTCAACTATTACTTTGCTCTTTCCTGCTATTATTATTATTATTACTATCAAATGCGCTAACTTGCTATCTATTACATCCTCTTGTGCATTTTTTTAGCAAAATGTTTCAGGAAAAATCAGCCACTTATTTTTCCGTGCTTCTTGGCCCTTTCTTTCGAAAGCCGAATGAAAAGTTTGTAGCATGAGAAGAGCCAATTAAAATAAAACTTGTTTTTCTTGTTTGTTGTTGGCGATACCATTTGAGGGAAGAGATGAGTTTTTCTTCTTATTTTTTTTAATCCTTTTGCATTGGACCAAATAGGAATGGGAGACAAGAAGAAGAAGAAAAAAAAATGGTCAATTTGTAAATAGGAATTGTGGGCTGCTATAAGCTACTCTGCTTCTCTTTTGTTGCCATATTATTGACTTTTGTACTTAAATCCTTTTCCAAAGCTGCTAAAGTACAAAGTGATTGATTACGTTTTCTTGTTAAGATGCGTGCGTGTGTGTTGGGATGTGGTATTAAATCGGGGAAAATGTATCCACAAGGGTAAAAGAGTAATGAAATTTATTTATTTCTCCTTTTTCATGGAACATCCACATATTATCCTCTCTGGAGACTGACTACACAACAGTTTATACATGCTTTCCCTTGTTGCATTTCACTATTGAATCTAATGCAATTACTTTAATCAATTACTGAATGTCAAAATCCCGAGATGCTACCTTTCGGGGTATATATACATATATATAAAAAAATAATCTTGATTGGATTGTGTAGATTACATTCATGCTCGCAGTTGTAGATGTACTATAAATAAAAATAGGCCGTTTTAGTCATCTTTCTTCTCTTTTAACCCTTTTTTTTGTTACCCCATCCAATTCCCAAGAGGCTGCATGCAAAGTACAACATTAATACTTTTCTACACAGAATAAAAATTATAGAGTAATTTCCCTCAGCTTATGGATTTGACGATAGAAAAAATAAATAAAAGTTTTATAAAAAACTTTTGTCCTAGTTTTTATAGTTGGATATAATGGTATAGTTGCTAGTTTAATAATTGAGCTTCCATTGCTACTATTTAAGCTCTACATAAAGCTAAATAGTTACATTAATTGTTTCAAGATTGTTCCTTTGAAGAAATGTAAATTATAAAATTATAAATTATCTGTTCAAATACTTTATTTGTGAGTAATGATTGATGGTAATTTAAATTTTGTTCCTTGTTGGAAGCAACGTGGAACTAGAGCAAAATTTCCAATTTTTACACCCACTTTAAAGGCTTGTTTACTTGATTGACTTACATTTTGTTATTTACATAATAATAATAATATGGCTTGATGGGGATAGTAAGCAGCTTTTGAACCCATCCCTACTCCACACCAACCACATCACCACCACCACGCAGATAAAATACTCTACTTTTTAACAACAACAACAACAACAGTAAACGCATAAAATATGTTTGATATTTAATGAAAGCATATAAATAGATATGGTAGCTATATGTGGTAAAAAAATATACATGAAACCTGTCCTTCTAATTTTCTGCACAACATAACAACGCCAGCTAATTTACCAAACAGCCTGCTTCTTGTTTTTCTATCGTTTGTCATGATAATACAGCAAAAACACACAGAAAAACACTGCTTCCAATTCCCAAAGTTAAAGCCGAGCAGTATAGTATAACAACATACATAATTAAATGTTACACAACTCTTCGCTTTTCTCCTCCTCATCGACAGAAAGAAGCCATATTACATGGCTGCTCTACTCTCATGAAAGATATTATTTATTAGTATTATCGTCATCATCGTCATCATCAGTAGCAAAAGCTTCATCATTCCAACGTGACATGACATTTTATTGATTATTTCGACAACAAAATTATTCATATAATGTTTATGTATCTATCCATCTACCTTTTTTTATCTCTTTTTACTTCATTTTTTCCTTCTCACTTTTCCCTCTCTCATTCTATTCCAGTAATAAATGCCCTTTTACTATAATTGGTTGATGGCAAGATTGTGAAAGCACTACACTCACAGTTACTTTATTTGCATTGCTCAACTTTTCACCTGCAACCTTATCATCATCATCATCACCATTTATTAATTTTTCCCTCCAACAAAGTATGTAGCCATCCGTGAATGTGTGAGTGTGTGTGTGTGTGTCTGTCTGTGTGCACCACTTACTTTTTTTCCTTTAGTAGCTCCGTTTTTTAAAGGATTTGACGCCATTTTATGCATAATAAGCAGAGTGTGTATACATATTTTACACATAATTTTTTCTACAGTAATTTCCCCTTAAATTGCGCTAAAATCTACAAAACTCTTTAATTCCACTTTTTACACTTTATTTCCCCAGAAATTATTATTTTTCTGCTGAGTGTAAAAGAAGTCTCTCTCTCTACATATTATTCCATGTTATATTCAGAATGTGTCCTTCCAACAGCCTGTAAAAAAAGTACTCCTCTTCATCGTCATCATCATCATCATCATGTTCACTATCGTCATTGTAATTTGTCCCCTTTTAGTGCCACTTGTGCTTAAAAAAAATTCACCATAGTAATTTCTTTCTTTTTTTCCTCGCTCTTTCATGAATACTTTTTTACTAACCCTTTTTGCACATTAATCTTCATGATCATCATCGTCACACCATGCCCTGCTCAGTACTATCACATGAAAACATAGCCCAAGCCGCTGTTTCCCTTTAACATAACAATAATAGTGTATGATGATGATGGTCTTTACAGAAGTAACCCAAATGCAATGATAAACCCCGTAAATTCGGAACTGTATCAAAGTAGCGGAAGAAAGCGCATTTTAAGCCCTGCTGTATATACAAAGCAAGTACAAAAAAAACTGAGATAATATATGTCACTATTACTTTTCCCGCTAAGCTATAATCAGTAAAATTTAGGATGTTTGTATATTAGACCATGTAATTTAATTATTGTGTAGCCAACATAATAATTACTATATTATGTGCTTATGTATTTCATGTCCAATAAAAACTCACATTTAATTGAGAGAACGCTAGTCCCAAATTATACAAGAATTGGACACGGACGGACAGCCAAGCCGAATTAATGAGTGGCGTCACTTCTTCCGCTACTTACATGATAATAATAATAATAATAATAGTAATGGACATTGTGATATTACCATTATGACTATAAATGCCTTTTCTAGTTTTCTCTGTGCATCATCATCGCATAATACTCGTATCGCATGGGTAAACGCAGTCTCCCTCATCATCGCTACTCTTTCTTCGACTTGCTTTCGTCATCGTCCTCATCATCATCCTCCTCCTCGACAGCAGCAGCAGCAGCAGTAGTAGTAGCAGCGGGAAGGGAGCAGGAGTAGTCCCAGTAAGTGACCGACTTTTAATGGATAATATATTCCTCCCAAAGTACCTCTCTTCCGACTATTACCATCTCAAACTGCTGCGCATTCTTCTTCTTCTTCTTCTACCTCCTCTGCTCACACACATTTGGCTGGCACGCTACTTCCTTCTTATTTCCCTCTTGTGATAGTTTTACTACTTCTTTTGCCGCTACTACACTTTCTCTCCCACTTTACATTTTAGTACACTCTCTTGCATAATCCTCGGCTCTCACTCAAAAAAAATATACGGTATAATATATTCTAATAATGACGTGTGTGCATATCATGATGACTTCTCTCTTGTGTCTGCCTCTCTCTCTCTCTCTCCACTCAATCCCTCCATTTCCTCCCTCCCTTTCTTGTTTCGTGCCCCGCTTCCATAATAATAATAATAATCATAGCAAAAATGATAATAAAAAATAATAATAATATTCCTCTTTCTCGCCATCTTCCACTGGAAAAAATGGAGCTCCAATTCTTCTGGGCCTACTTTCCTTTACTAAAAAAGAGAGCGAGGCGCATCTTTATACATCATAACCGAAAAAGGGACAAAATTGCACAGGAGAATTGAATACACACAAAAGTGTAGGTTGTTAAATTGAAGTGCTTTCTCTCTCTCTCTCTCTCTCTGTCTCTTTGTGTGTGTACATCCGTGTAATATGGATAAAGTGAGTTTTTTTGTAAATGATATACCTATAAACTTTTTTTTGGTACTAGGAACCTTTCCAGTTGTGGTTTTACTTAAAAATGGTGGCGTGAAGGGATCTTTTGTTGGTCGAGTCTAGTTTCAGCTTTCAATGGCCTTGTCTCGTTTTACCACATCAAAAAGAAAATCAGTCTAAATACATACATCAAAATTCATGTATGTAGACGTACATAAAGTGAAGAGAGAGAGAAAATAGAAGAGAGATGATGATGATGATGGCAATTCCACTCTCTAGCTTCCGCTCACATGTCTCGGATTACTTAAGAGTCAAGCACTTTTCCCCCCTTGATTTCAAGTGCATAGTTGATTTTTTTGGGGAACTGCTCTTTACTACTTGCTTTGTTAGCTACGTATATAATAATATATGTACCAACAACAAATGAGCACTTTTCTACTTGGGTCAGATGTAGGGGAATATGTACATGGCAACGACATGACGTTGGCAATTTTGCGACACATACTCTTTCCCTCCCTATCCCTCCTCCCTCTCTCTGTTTAACAGCCACTCCATCTTATTTAGTTGACTTAAGGTTTTAGGTATGCAATAGGGCTCTCTCTCTCTCTCTTCCTCCCTTGTGGGCTCTATCTTGTTGGGGATGTATCATTAACAAATATGGATCATTTATTCTTGTGGCTTGTATTCCTTTGCAAAAACCATAGTCCTTATCATGATCATCCTCATTATCATGAACAGTAGCATCTTCATTTTTTTTCTTATTCATGTCTTTGCGCTGCTCCTCCTCCATCATGAATCCATGCAAGTATCCCTGTGGAACCATTTATAGCGATTATTATGGCGCACGACGAAAAGGAAAATCCCACAATTTGCATGACATGAACGGTTCCCCTCATTATACATACATATTAAATAACTTGCCTCACAATTCTTCCATTACTCACAAAAAAAGGATTCTGATAAAAGCCATATCCGCTTATCTGTAGTTAAGGTAAATAGGCAAGCTTGGGCGAATACATTTATTATTATCCAAAAAAAATGAGAAAAGGGAAAACGTTTGGATAATTCCTAGAAGGTAGCTTGGGATATTTTTGTAATCATTTTTTTATTATAATAATATGTATGTGAAGCGTAGGCTATAAAAAACGTGCACAACTTTTGATACAAAAAATGTACATGTTTGGGTATACTTACAAACCGTATTTCCTCCAAATATTGCAGCGCTCTAAATATAACATCCCATTTAACATTATAGTAAATTGCTTAACATGGGTATGATCGACGACCCAAAATTCGAATTTGGGGTTAAACAGGTGCTATATTTGGCGGAAATACGTTATATTATTATTATTGTCTTTATTTCAAACTTTTTAACATTTGCGTTTACAAAATGCATAAGTTCATATAGTGAATTAGGAGAGGGGATTGTAAATGTAAGTAAAATAACAAGTACAGAATATAGTCAATTACAAATTTTGATAAAGTTTTAACATAAATTACAGTACGTAAAACATTAAAGTTTTAGTAATATAGTAGCCTGTGCCCAACCTACATCCCTCGTCCATATACCATATATACCTTGATACATACCAATAATCTTGCGTACCTATATTCACCTGTCCATGTCACTTGACACCATCTCTCTCTCTCTCTTTCTCCGCGAATGAGCTGAGGTAGGATGTTAGCCTCTTTCTTGACTTGCTTCTTGCTATACACTCTGCTCCCTTCAGTCTATTTATTTTATTATGATAAATAGGAAGATGATGATGATGTAGTCGAGTAATAAATCATTATTTTTCTACACACAAATCTCTCATGAAACTTGAGATGAGAAGTGATTAAGATGAGAAGAAGCAAGGAGGAAAATGTATGTAAAAAATATACATGCTCTTGACTTTTCATCCTCGCAAGTTTGAAGATAACAGTATACACTTTTATAGAGGGGGAGGAGGAGAATTATATAAAGGGGAGTGGAAGGGGAGAACTATAATTGATTTGAGATTACTAAATTTGAGAAGTAAACTCATGTGAGTGTGTGTGTGTGCTTACGTTGCCAGTTCCCAAAGTAACTTTGGTTATTACGTGACTTATCCACAAAAAGTATACCTTCATAACAAATGCTGACTGTTTCATAATACTTTTGCAGATACTACATCAAACTTTTGCGTAAAGTCAGAGACTTTTTCATCATTTCTTTCCAATTCACACAGTTCCCATTGTTCTTTTTTGGTGTTTACAGTACGGGAAACAAATTACTTGCTTATATGGCATCTGTACTTTTCAGATTGTGTTTTCCACTTGCAACTTTTCCTTCCATTTCTCCACTAATTTTACTGCCAGCACATTCATGATCTCAATATGAAAACATGTAGTAATAATAATAATAATAATTTCGATTTTGTACATACAAAAAACCAGCAGCAAAAGAGAATCACGCACACATGCTCACTCAAATCAGCTATCGGGAAGCAAGCTCTCCAGCTCTTGTCTCCTGGGCATTTTAATGAACCTTGTGCTGAAGAGAGAAAGGCAGAGACAGTGATAATGTTCAGACACACTTTCACCTCCATACTTCCTCTAGACCTAGACACCATTTCACCACCACTGCTCCACATTACTCAGGTATACATGCACCAAAAAAAGGGATAATTTCCCTACATACTTATATCTCTCGCTCTTCTCTTGTTTGTTCCTTCATCCAGCTCCATGGAACTCATTTCCTGAAACTGAAAGTTACTATGAGATTTTTTTGTGCCCGCGCTTTCACTCATCTTCACCAACCGCATATATATCCCTATGTTCACCCACAATGTAAAGCATTAAAAGTGATCTGAACTCTGAAGCAGACTTTTCGAATTAGTTTGACTGGTTTCCTTTCAATGTCTTTCTCTCTCTCTCTCTATCCATATAACAAACACACAAATGTATTTCACCTGCAAATAATAATAATGATCACACACACACACAATTCAACTCAACTTTCACTCCTTCCATTAAAACTTGTTGTGAAAGCGTGTAACAAAACTCTCTTTCTGTTGTACTCCAAGAGGAAATACACGGGAGAGCATGTGTGCAGTATGGTAGACCAGTTGTAAAATGGCGGCTGCTTGTGATGCTGTCTCCGTGTAAGGAATAAAGCCACATAATAATAATAATAATAATAATAATAATAATAATAATACTTACTACACAACAAATTAT
Organism: Paronellides praefectus; assembly: GCA_027744595.1. Taxonomy (NCBI): domain Eukaryota; kingdom Metazoa; phylum Arthropoda; class Collembola; order Entomobryomorpha; family Paronellidae; genus Paronellides; species Paronellides praefectus. Next base: position 15,504 of record JAITYZ010002543.1, read on the forward strand.
GTTTGTATTCTCTTAGTCGTCACTCTCGCGTATCTCCAGCTATAATTCTAGTGCTCATCAAAACGAGACATGGGAAATGAGTGATCAGAAGTCGTGGTATATATAGTCATTGGTGAATTGAGCTGAGCCACAATGACAGACAGACACACCTACTCACAAACAGAGCCACATATGTATATTATATATATTTAATATTTGGATGGATTGGTTAAACCAAAAATAAGACTGTAATATCATATGTGTGTGAATTGTGTGATGGCACTGCGATGGCATTACTTTATTTTCCATTACCATCATTGCACTCATATTTGCTACTTATGCAAGCACAATTATTATTAAGCAACCAGAGCCCTGTAGAATTAACACAACACCAAATAAATCCTCCGGGTGGCTTGGGTTGTTGTTGTTGTATGTTTTTGTGGCTGTGGTGAAAGTGGTGAAAGTGATGTAATAGGTATACTTATGTACATATATATGGTTCGTATAATAATAATATAAAATAAACACAATGCAGAAATGCAGCTCGGCACATAGACAAAAACATTTTTTAGTAAATGCTTTGGTAGAAAATCATTTATAAAAGGTGGAATGAGTACACAACAAAGCCATTACCAGTTTTTCAGTTGATAGAACAAAAGGAATTAAATAATATGTGTGTTTTGTGTGTGATGGATGAGAAGGAGGAGAATATGAGTGCTGCTGGATTCATCTTATGCTCATGTTGTATTCTCATTTTTTTGACAGACTAAAACTAAAAACTGAATGAGGTCTGCATGTAGCACAGTGAGCAAGTAGAATGCAGGTTGTTTGGTAGTATGGTGGTATGCAATGCTGATATATACGTATATGCATATATAAATCTCAAATTTTGAATGGTAAAAGATAGAAAATAAAAGCATTCTTTTATGTACATTATACACGCCTCTTTGAAACCTTACAATAATCAGCGTCGGAAACATGAATGGGCTAAAACAAGGACAGCTGCAAATTAATTTTTTTTTGTTTATTGCTGTTGCCGGGCGAAAAGTGTGAGTGAGAATGAAAATTGGGTATATATAATAATAGGTGGTGTATTATGAGTAATTATCCAATCATGTCCATTACATGAACAGTTTTATAACAATTAATCAAAACATCATTTTCCACCACCCATCAAACAGCTGCACATTCGGCCAGCAATGTTAAAAATGTTGTTAAGTAGGCTGTAATACAGACATACGTACTTTGTAAAATTGATTGTTTTTGTTACAGTCGACTTTGAAACAAGGACAGCGGTTGTCATACATTTCTCTCTATTCTTTTTTTTTCTTTTTTTTATAAAAACTTCTATTTTCACTTTCCTGCAAGTTTGTTCATTTATTACATTGACAAAAGGCTTGTTACGCAAGCTGGAAATGTTTATTTTTTTCAGTATAAACTTTCCAAGCTATGTACTTACAACTTTCATAATTTAAAAAAAACTAAGCTCTCTTGTTCAAGGATCAAGTAACGCGAACAAAAATCATAAATCTCAAAAATGAGAAACAACACAAATAAAAAATAATAAAAAACAGATTTTGTTTGTGTTTGTCTCCATTGTAAAATACAAATGTCAAACAAAATGTTTTACGTTTTGCGAAACTACGTTACTCGTGCGATATGATATGGATGATGAAGATACTGCCTCCGGATATTCCTTTTTTCCATTGCAGCTCTTCCCAAAGAGAAATGAAAAAGTACCTAAAAAAGCTAAAATAAAACAAATAAAAGAACTGATCTTGTTTTTATACTTTGTTTACTAGAAAGTAGATGCGAGCAAGGAAAAGGACAGTAAAATATGTAACAGCAAAAGAAATGGGGATGATATATATTAATGCTATATCATAACCAAAATGAAAATATTGTCCAACTTGAGAATGTTATTTGAAAAAAAATTATATAAAAAAGGGGAAAAATAGGGTTTTTCAAAAAAAACAGGAAGAAAAAAATACTGAGAAAATTGGTTTGAGAAGTGAACTTTACCCTTTTTCTTGTTTTTGCAAAGATGGACGTGAATCCCCAAAAGGGGCAAGTTAAGTACTTTTCAGGTAAAAAAAATATAAAAATTGAGTAAGAGGATAGGCCTGGGTAACCTGAAGGGTTTCAAAATAACTGGAGCATTGACAGCTTCCGGTGGTGATGACGTTGGTAGGTTTGTGCTTGAGAATCAGCTTTGTTGAAGGAGCAGAGGCAGTGGTGGTGGTGCAATAATAAAAAATAACAATAATGATGAACGTTGTCGTTGTCCTTCTCCTCCTTCATGATGATGATCATGTCCTTGCAATAATAAATAGAGGCCGTTGTTGAGACGTGATGTGATATTTTTGATGATTGAGCACGGAGGAGACAAGGCAGTCTCAGTGCCTAGCTGGATTAGTCGGAAGATGAGTTGTCTGCGTGGTAAAGGAGAAATCTCCGCAGGCCAAGCTCAATTGAAAGAGATAAAGAGGTTGGGAGAGATAGACAGAGAGAGAGAGAGAGAGAGAGAAAGAGTTGACGACGACCACGATGGCAGGAGATCCTTCCATCATCCTCATCATCACCACCACCACATAACCAACTAGCGCGTTTGGGGATAGAAAAAGCAGAGCAGCGGCAGAGTTTCGTGTAGTCCCTCTATCCGCCTCTCTCACTTGTTTTACACCATTTCCCTAACGCAAAGTTACAACAAAGGAGACGAGGAACATAAAGAAAGGCTTGCATGGTTGTAAGCCTAATCAATGAAAAATAAACAGTGAAAAAGCTACATAATCCAAAAAGGGGGACTACTACTCCTGCTCTACCTAATGTACAAAGCCGCTTTAAAATGCTAAATTTGTCGACGGCCTTATCACTTTCCCCATTTTCACCAAATATAAATACTACTCTGTATATTCTTTTTACACATGTGCATATTCCACTTTTTTTTATAACTATCAAACTATCTACATTATTAATGCTTTAGACTAAATCTGATGTCTACATTTTTTATCCCAATGTACCTCTATACATACATATAAATATATACATAATACATATGTACATACATACCTAAATATATATACAAGCTGCTGCTGCTGCTGCTCCTGTCAAATGCAGAAGAACAATTTTATGCTAATGCACAAGGACTTTCCGCTCCTTTTTTTCTTTTTTTTTTTTGCCAAACTATACAACCGTGCAGAAAAAAAAGTAAAAAAGTTTTTTTCTCTTTCTCTCTTCTTCTTTTCCTTACTATCCATTTTTATTTTAGTAGGCGCAATTTCATTCAAGGATACAAACCACATCAACATCATTTCCCAACTATTGCGTATGCATATATGTGAGTGTAGTAGTAGTGCACCACGTTTTACTAATCTACTCAACTCTGTTATAAATTTAAATAGACCAAGTGTACACAAGTATAGAGTAGTACATATAGCGTATTCTCTCTAAACATAGCCCCTCTTTCAAAGATCGCCCCCCTTTCTACATTACGAGGATAGGCACTTAACATTACAGGGATGGGGGCTGGGTTCTGAGTTTTCAAAGACCGCCCGGGCGATCTTTAGAGTGAATACGGTAATAGTAATGTACGTGCCATATATTTATATACCTACTTAACGTAATATTTTAAATGACGCAAGGGAACTCAAAACAACTAAAAGTGGTTCATCTGCAACATGAAAAGTGAGTAATAATATATAGACCATCTTATAATTGAAATTGTTACGGTATGCGGTTTCATACGATAACTTGTTTGAGAAAAAAAATAACGTTTCTCCTTTCTTTTTTCCTCTTTTCCTTCATCTTGCCGTCTGACTTGAACAACGTAATTAAGCTGGTTGCGGAATTCTCAAATAAATGGTGTATATTCTCCTGAATCTGTAGTTTCTGCACTGCTGCCGTAAATATTGTGTAGAGATAGCAACCATAAAACTACTCTCAGCTTCCCCCTTCTTCATCTGCTGCTGCTGCTGCTGCTAGTGGTTTGCTGTCTGCAATAAAGTTTCGCTCATTTTCTCAAATTGTCAAGCAAGCCTTTTTCTCTTTTTTGTTTGGAAATAAAAATGAAATTAGAGAAGAATAAAAATAAAGCAGAATGAAAAGAATTGGAGTGGCGGCAGTGGTAGTGGTAAAAATGGATATAAACTGGTATGTGGACTACAAAGCACGGGTGGTTGACTGCATTCCCCTCCCCCTCTCTCTATTTCCTTCACTGCATCAAATCGTTTATACCTACATATTTATTTTCTTCCTCAAGATTTCAACTTCCAACTAAAAATACCTAAATTCTTTTCTGCTTGTCTTATTCCTCATAACATTCATTACACTCACCATTCACGTTACCTTCACATTTTCCATGAAATTCACGGACGGTTACACGCACATCACTGAAAGCACTGGAAAATGTGTGAGAAACCCAAACTATAAAAAATATACATATATAGCATTACCACCATAATATCTAGTTTGTTAGCTCTTCTATTGAAATATATATACCGGTTGTCATACAATCAGAGCAGCAGCAGCAGGAGGAGGATTATTAGTTGCAGCTTGTTTTACTCAAGGCCTATCTGTTCCTTACAAAATGAGCTTAATTATTATTATCATCAAGCTCACAGGTTCATCTTAAAATTTTTTTTAAAAGGCTAATATTTATTAAACATTTCTGTATATTATGTCTTGTGCGTTCTACTTTTTAAGTGGTACATAGCTACACATGTGTTAATGTTTAGTGCTCATCTTATTTACTCCCTTCTCCTCTCAAATGACCGTTTTGCTACATTTTGGCATCATATTTTTTTCTCATACTTCTTGTCCACATCCCATGCAAGCATGAGAATTCATACTTTTGCTAAATAAAAATGGCCCACCAGGGGTATTCCATCCCATCCCGATCATCTTCTTCTTTTGAAGCTGTAACAAGAAGGGCCCCTTTTATGTTCTATAAACCCTTCTGCTTGTAGCCTACAAAATTCCAATGCATAGCAGCCACAGTGAAAACTTGGCTCTTTATTTTGAAGCAAAATATTTTGTTGATTTTCCAAGAGTGACGGAAAAGCAAAAAATATGTGTGTCTTGGCGCAAAAAAATGACAATGCGCTTGCTATACAACTTTTCACAAAACAATATTTGGAGTAGGCGAATATTATATATAATTTTTCTTCGTCTTCTTCTGCTTGTGAATATCCACCAATTCAAAAGAACTCTGCGAGTGTGAAGTGGAGGAAGCTGGGTAGTAGTTTATAGATTATAGTAGTAATATGTGGGTGGTGGTGGTGGTAGTAGTATTTTATGTGTAAAACTTGTATGAAAGGACCCAGGAGTCGACGAGAAATGCCGGGTCATTTTTCATTAGAAATAAATTTTTTTTTTCTCTCCAGCTATTTTGTGTCCCTATTCATGGAATTTCCGCTTGTTTCCCATTTTCTCTCGCCCATTTTCTCACTTCTTTAGCTTAATGATGAGAATTTGATTAAACAACAGCAGCTGGTGTTGTTGCTGCTGCTGCTGCTACTCCTTCAACTGCTGTATGTGTACACTCCACATTTCTCTTTGTGCTCCATGTGAGCATGTCTATGACAGGCCAACACACTACACCAATAGTTCTCTCTCTTTTTATAAAACTGCATTTTTTTTCTTCTTCATATTCTTTTCGGCTTGAATGGCCTAATAATCCAATATTGGATGGAAAAGAAAAATTATCACCATCAGAGCGAAAGCAGGAGCAGCATACAAAATAGTTTTGTGTGTGGCTGTAGCTGTGGTAGTAGCAACCATTCATTTGGCTCTCTGTATTCCCTTTTCCATTGACTTCCAGTCTCTTCTGTTTCCCTGCTTATTTAATGAATTTTCACACGTGTTCCCAACAATGTTGGGTAATAATATAAAAATTCCACCAAAATACTTAATCCATAAATATATATATAGTTTTTACCCTTTTCCTCATTTTTATTGTTGTCGCGTCAACCTCATCCCTCTGCAAAAGCCAAAAATAAAAAAAATGTAGAGAAAAAAGTAATAACGCAGAGCTATGTAATGGCAACACCATGTCACATTCATGTTTTTGCAAAACTTGCCTACTTTCTTTTAGTACCAGGCACCATACGTCCATCATATTGGCAAATACACACACATATTGGATAACTTGATACTATATTATAAAATAGGGGAAAACGTAAAGGCAAGAAGAGAGCAAGAGAAATAAATAAGAGCTGAGAAAATATCCCCCACTATAATACTATAGCATCATGATGACCTATGCTAAATCCAATTGGGCACTAGTCCAAAATCCACTTTCTTGTAAGTTTTCTCTCCTCACTTTCTCTCTGCTCCTTATTGTCATGATGATGATGTGAAATGCACAAAGTTAAACACACACACACAAGACACACACATGATCAAACTATAAAACTTGCTCCGTATAATATCTTACTATGCATCTATAATGTCCATAATATCCCGTTGGAGCCCAGGCAGCACTCGTAATGCTTCTTTCTTATCATTCACACAGCCCACATTCATGTTAACCATCCAACACACATCACAAATGTACATATATGTATAATAATATATAGATAAATAAATATGAAGCCCGTGGAAATATATCTGGAAAATGGCATCATATTTAACTACATTGAATATTGAGTCCATATTATATGGACACATGCATTGCCCTATATATACCCCACTAAAATAATATTGGGGTTGTCCATAAAGAAGCTTTTTTTTAAGGCAGGGGAACTTTTTCCTGGATTTACGCCCATGTTAAAAATAGCGTGACACAGGGACAGGAAGTCACTAATCTTTAAAAACCAAAGCTTCTTTATGCATCACCCCTTATCATCAAGAAAGAAACCACACTAGGTATTATTATTGATATGCGGGGTACGGCTCTTGTTCAAGAAATCTACCTTTAATAAAAGGGGTGTTGGTGCATGCTTTTGGTGGGGAATAGCATCAAAAGTAGGCATACTAGAGTATTTATTATTATTTTATTATTATTATTATAAGGTTGGCCATATATACATTTATATTAAAAAATGTAATAATAAGTAACTATGACCAAAAGGAGCTATCTCTTTATTCTTTTTTATGACTATGGCCGAACACTGTTAAGTACCGACTGCTGCTCTGTTCCTACCATATAATGTACAATAATATACTTTTGTATCGTAATGACAATGGTGATTTATTGTATGCCCTTAAATTATTATTATTATTATGGTTGTTATTGTCTCTGTCTGATGTAGCTGAGTTGGCATGATATGAGTATATATTGTACTCCACTCCTCATGGCTCCTCATCTCCCCAGTCCCAAGATAAAACAGCAAAAGTCGTCATGATCATAAATACGCCTTGCGTAATGCATACATATAGCCCATTTTCATTTTACCCTATCAACATGCAATATAAATGCGAGCCTACTCACATGATATTCTGTTTTTTACCATGAAAAGGATGAGGATGATGGTATGGTCTGCTTTCTCAACTTTCCCCAAAAAATACATACATTTTTAAGGCTTATAATTTATAAGGAGTATAGTTTCTAAAATATTTGCTCAAAACCAAGCCATTTCTTTTCCGCAGTTTTATGGTGGACAAGGGTTTTTAGCTAAACCGAAAAGTGGGGTTTCCTTTTAAAAATAATGTATCTAGTTCATTGTCATCATTGCCGTCATATTCTTGATTGCACAAACGTTTCTCTCTCTTTTCTCACATGCTCATGTAAAATGTCAACCAGTCGAGCGTTTATATGTTCAAGTATGTTTATATGAATGGTACGTGACGCATCCTTGACAGGACGCTAGGGTTGCCGCGGTTTCGTTTTTTTCGGTTAACCGACGGTTTCGGTTCGGTTTTTGGACGGTTTCGGTTACGGTTTTTGGTTCGGTTTTAAGTCAAAACCGAAACCGAAACCGGCCAAAATCGGTTTCGGTTTTCGGTTTTTGATACGTAATAAAAAATGTACAATAATAGCACCAAT
>JAITYZ010002544.1:0-29058 GCA_027744595.1 Paronellides praefectus
ATGAACAAATAAAGCTAAAAATATATTTTTTTGCAAAAAGATGACAAAGATACCATTGTATTGTCAAAGTAGTGTTTCTGTGTTAGGGGACACAGAAGAAATGCCTAGAGGAAGTTTCCACGATGACGTATGTAGTCCAATAAAAACGAACAAATGTCCGCATTTTTAGAGGGGCCGGTTAAGTTGCGAAAAGAATCAAGTAAAAACTTCAAAAGAGAAAGTTAATGAGATTTTTTATTAGAAAAAATTGTAAAACTAATAGTAAAAGGTAGAATTTTCACAGGAGGATGATAAGATATCGGAACCAAGACAGACCAGCAAAAAGGTAAACAATCACAAGAGACTCTGAATAAAAAATGTCTTCTTTCGTAACATTTTATAATGAAAACTTCGTTTAAACGGGTTTGTGTTATTGGCAGTTGATAAATTACACATCGTCAGCTCATGAAAGACCAGAAAGAATGATACAGATGAGCCTTGGGGAGTTTTGAGAAATTATTATACTTTTTTTCCCTTGAAGTAATGCAGTGTAGTGCATTTGGACTTTTTGAACGGTGGATAAGTGCACAGAAAAACAAGAAAAAACATTTTTTTGTCTATAACATCCTTTTCGAAAAAATTAATAGCAGAAGAACTGCAGGTGTGGAATGACTAGATATTAAAGATCATTAAAAATATACAAATTGCAATGTCAACTTCAATTGCGTTTTTTACGACGAAAATTCATCAGATTGTACACGTTTGGCACAGAAATCTCATTTGTAGATATTTTTAGCAATATTGCTGGTGTTGCTGAATATCTGGCGATGATGGTACTGAAGGTCAAACTGGATCTAATTCTGATCAAGAGATTGTCTACGTGGGAATTGAATTGCTAATTAAATCGAGATACGGAGGTTCATGTATTTCTTTCTACTACGGTATGCGGAGGATGGATTGCAATAGTATTTTCATCCAATCTAAATAAGTAAGCAAGTAACATGCAGTAAATTTCAGCTACAAGCTACATTATAAACTTTTCTTAATAATCTAGTAATCCATTCAGTCAATAAATAAATAATGAACTTGTTAAATAAATGTTATAATTGGTTATAGCAAGCATCAACTAGTTTTGTTTATGATGACACACAAAGTTGCCCAGTTTTATTAGTCCGTGTCTAATAAGTAGCAAGAAAACTGGATGGTGGCGGACAAGCAGTATAATGCGCTAAATCCACCCATAAAAATGACAAAAATATATATGTTAAATTCTGTCTATAAACTAATGTACGCACATAATTTTCCCTATATAATAATGTAAAGTCCTCCTAATCATTTCAAATATGCCCTTCTGAAACCATTTTGACCCCTCATTGCCGTGTTAAAGTCAATGCTAAAAGATGCCACGTTGTTTCTAAATGGGATATATTCTAAATGAACAGGACTTTTACACCTTACTTAGCCTTATAGCCAAACCTTATAGCCAAACTGTTACAACAACTTATTAGAAAAATGGGAGATGAGAAAACAGGATTGAGCTGGAAACCAAGTAAACATGAAAGATGCTTACATCGCAATCCCACCAGTGTAGTCCAAACAAATCAGCCTACGAACAAAAGTTTATGCACATACATTCAGACTTTTAGATTAGCAGAATAACATGATGTATAATTTATAGGAATATAACAAGGGCTTAACGGAATGTATTTTCTTTGAAACTCAAGATTTCGAAATTTATTTCATAATTATCATAAATAAATTCATAATTAATTTTAATTGAATATTCCTTATGTGATGTATAATGGTTATTGTCATTATAAAAACCACTCATAATAGTTAGATGAAAATAAGGGGCACCGTGAGACTCATTAATTAAACAAACTGTATTCATTTACCAGCTTAATTTAGTACAAAATTGTAGCATACAATATACATACACCCAATATTCCATACAATACAAAAATGAAATATTTTATACACAAACGTAGTTTTTCTAAAATTTAGTGTTCCTCACAAGTATACAGTATAAAAGGGTAAAAAGAGAAATATTGATTAAGAGTAATAAATTAGTAACTTAACAGCTAACAGTTAGTAACTAGTGTCATTAGCAAATTTCAAATAAAAATAAAAATGTAAAATTCCCAAATTTTTAAGTCAAATGTTTGGGATACTCTTTACTTGCCTGAATATCAACTTCTACATATTTGGCATCGTCGTCTGAACTTAATTCATCATCGCTTAAAAATATCCCTTCACCTTCGCCTCTGTAGTAATATGGTAGACCATAATGGTCCTTGGTTCCTTTATAGTCGATGGGCGTTTTATTTTTATCAGCCCACTTTCCACCTGGTGGCTTTGGAAAGTAATCATACCCATCACCTGAGTCATCTTCATTTGCAGTACAGGGAGGCATCGAGTCTTTGAGTATCCTTTTGTAATTAATATTCACCTTAGCTTTCTTAAGATAACGCACGAATCCAGCTCTGGCTGCATCCACCACAATCTCTGCTTCTGTTTTCATGTTGTTCATCAATATAAAACATGACTCGTAATACCTTATCAACATCTGTGGAAAGTCTTTGGCAAATGTTTTGCTAAGCACGATGCGAATATATTCTTCAGTTACCCCCGTTGTGGGATCATTCAAAACATTAACATCGTCGTTGGGCGATTTTATGCGGACCAGGTGTACAAGATACCTGTTGATTAAACGTGAGCCTATCACACAAAGTGGTTCCTCACCAAGTTTGAATTTTCTTCGAAATAATGGGGAATACCAATCCTGCCAATTAAAAATTATGAAAACTATAACTATTTATGCATTGTAATGTTTGTTTTTAATAATAATTATGTATAATAATAATAATGTGTTACATTTTCTTACCAAAAAAAGGTCAGCCCAATCCTCGTCATGCCAGTCGTCAAATGTCTGCATCTCCAGTACTCCCTCATCGGGTATTTCTACAGATTCCAAATAACTTTTCATATCCAATTCCTGCTTGACATTATTGATAATTGGGCATTGCTTTTGCACTTCTTTCCATTGTATATGAAACTCCTTCAGCAGTTCTTTACAATGTGTTAAATGGGAGGCGGGTTCCCAAGTATTGAACTTGCTGTTAAGTAAAAGTTTGATAAACAAATATATTAAATCTCAATTTCGACAAAATAATTTTACTTGACAATCCATTAGAGTATGTGTCTACTTACTGGGACCATCCAAGCCACTTAATCCTGTACTGGACCACATCACCTACTTTCTTCTTCGCAAGGATTTTTTGCACCCTCCATTCTTCATCATCACCAATTTTTACCAAACCAGGACACCAGGAATCAAAATTTAAATCCTCATCAAGATTGGGGTAACAACCAACGTTTTCTTCTTTGATCCCATTAATTGTTACTAAAGAATTCTGTTGAAAATCATCGTTGTTTTCTTGTTTGATCTGCCTAATTGAAAATATAGACTGTCGTCTGAAATCAACGTTTTCTTGCTTAATCTGTCTAATTGAAAATATAGACTGCCTTGGTGAAGAGTAGGGTACTCTTATGATTTCGTTATCTCTATCTTCGACTTGTTCTTCTTCTACAACCTCCTGTTTAATCTCTGCTAGAGAAAGAGATGTTTGAATCTTCTCCCCACCAACCCCACAAGCCAATTTGTCCATTCCTTTACCATTATTCATTTCAGGATTAAGAGACGTTTGAACCGTCTCCCTATCAACCGCATAAACAAATTTCTCCATTCCTCCACCGTTATTCCCTTCAACATTAAGAGATGTTTCCATCTTGTCCCCACCAACCACACAACCCAATTTCTCAAATCCTTCACCGTTAATACAGTAATTCCTTTCAGCATTGATAAGAGATGTTTCCGCCTTGTCCCCACCAACCCCACAACCCAAATATTCCTCGAATCTTTCACCGTTATTCTTTTCAGAATTCACCTGCGTGACGGACCTGCTAACAAAAACAATTCTCCGCCTCTTCCTCTCCGGCTTGTTGCTACTACTAGTTCCCAGTGAGTCCATTTTTATTGTAAAATGATTACTATATAATGATTCAACTGATTAAGTCAACAATGACCACTACTTTCCACAACTAACCACCACAACTTTACACTCCCCAAATGCACTACAAAATCAAAATAATTAAAACAAATAATGACAATAGACACTTTTTGTCAATTTCTGAATTGTTAAATACTTCAACCTTGTTTATACTACTACACGACAAGCAATTGGGAAAAATGAAAACAGTAGAGTAGGTAAACTCACTCCAGGTAGTATTTAATTTTAATGTTTGTTTATTTTCTGTAAAAGTATACCTACTTTTAAACATAGAAAAGTTAGTGGTTAGCGCCACATATCAGTTGGATGCTGCAGTAGTCGAAATAGTTTGTTCACTTGCGAGTTCACGTCAACCGTAAGATTGAAAAAGCGCAACTGCGTTTAGGCGTATTTTACTTTATGGTGAGCGTGCGTGAACACTGAGCGGCGAGCACATCACTTCATCTATGCTTCCTTTTCCGATTTCGGAGATTGTTGAATATTCTAAAGTGTCTTCTTAATGGTTTTAGAGGCAGGAAAGGATGAGAAAATAAGGACATTTCATGCAAATCATACTTTATTGCAGTTCAGCTCAACCAGAGTTGTTACCCAGTTATCCTAGTATTAGTATTAATTGAACAGGAAGAATAAATAATTTGTATTTATGAAACAAAATGTACATTTGATCATTCATGTAATGAAGCAAAACCCTTGCAATCTTTTTCCAATTAATTTCGATGCATGTTAACAAACCGTACCGAATAGTCAGACAAAACAGAAGTGGGCAATGCAACGCTGTTGTGCGATCATCGCACTGCGATGGTACACCTTTTACTTTCCTCGCATTCCATTCAAATGATTATGGTCATTTCATATCTTGATTTCCAATTTTTCATGAAGTTATGCAAGTGATAAATAAGGATATATACATAACTACGGTACCAATGTGCAATGCACATTGNATGCATGTTAACAAACCGTACCGAATAGTCAGACAAAACAGAAGTGGGCAATGCAACGCTGTTGTGCGATCATCGCACTGCGATGGTACACCTTTTACTTTGGTAGAAAGCTTGTTACATTTACATTGTGCATATTTTTTCAAATGTATTTTTAACCTCGCATTCCATTCAAATGATTATGGTCATTTCATATCTTGATTTCCAATTTTTCATGAAGTTATGCAAGTGATAAATAAGGATATATACATAACTACGGTACACAATGTGCAATGCACATTGTGCATGCATCAAGTTGAGACGGTTTTCGTCGTATAAGAAAAGCCGTATGCATACGGTTAGCCGAGAAATGTGAAAGTATGAAGAAGTAAGGCATATTATTTAAAAAAGCGACAGAACTTTGGACCAAAGAAAAGTATGAAAGGATGGACCATTTTTACATACTTAATTTGATTGTGAATTTTTCAGATAATGACAATAATGATAATGGATGAACAATATTATACAATATGTGAACATGTAACATGTACATAAAAATGGAATCACTTATATTGTATTTGACCAACATTTATTTTAATTAAATCTCTCTGCATCATACTATAAAACAGAACAGCAGATCCACACAGCATGGAGGACATAATGATTTTAAGACACTGTATAATATACTTAACTTACGGGTTAAGCACCTTTAAACTAGAACAAAAATATCTAAAATATGACTTTTGAAACGACTAGTGATGAGATCCTAGCCCCATGATGAACCAACTCACAGCAACATCTTTTTAATTGTTATTTTCTATCTTCCGGCTGCTCGTAGACAAACTCAAACTGACATCTGTTGTTTTTAGCGATCCATTGGTCAAACTGCGCATTCTCTTTGGGGGTAAAGTAGTTCTTCCAATCACCAACTTTACCTTTTCTCATGAACTTTGCCTCTTTCGGATTCCTGAAGCCAAGATCGTCCCAATGTTCATAATTGACCGAGGCGTTCGCCGACATGTTTTCAAATCGGGTATGTTCCACAAGACTACGGATTTGCTCATCTGTTAGGGTTTTTCCAAGGAACGTGGCAATTTTCTGCAACAATAATTTAAGTTTACGGTTTATGGACGATATATGTATTTTCGGGGAGACATAAAACATTTCATTCTGGATGTTACATTAATTTACCTTAATGATTTCCTCGGGTTCTTTAGACAATTCCTCGTAAGTTACAATCAAAACATTTGGCTGATCTTTGTGCATAAGGTAGCTCTCCAAATGTCCAAAGAAAGGACAGTATGGTACTAAAGCCCAGACAAATTAACGACCCGACCCAATTTATTAAATTAAAACAATTTAAATAAAAATGCAAAAACTTGCTACTGCAAAAATTGCAAAATCATTTCTAGATTCGTAATTTCTTACATTCATTCAGTTGAAACTTAAGCGAGAAGTCATAGAATGACCCGACAAAGTTAAACATTGTAAACATCCTGGCGAAATGGTAATACGAAACCACTACGTCCTTCGGATTTCTCATTACGTAAATGATTTTTGCCCTACTGGAAGTGATCGGCAGTCTATTATAGGGAAGGTGTGTTTTTATTAAACGAGGAGAATGCATCTTTTCGATTGTGTTGAGTCCAGGAAATGGGTACTCGAAAAAAGGAAATCGGGTTTCTAGCACATGTGTCTTTGCTTCATCAAAGTTGAAATTATTGCTAATCAAATAGACAATTTCCTGTACCCAGGTGGTACCTGTCAGGATTTTTAAAACAAAATAAGTCAAAATATTAACTATCCATTCAATTCAGTATATGTTTTAGAATATTTTCTCGCATCAGATAATAAAATAATAAAATCATGCATGTAACTTACCCGCTTTTGGAAAGCTTGCTACAACAATATCGTCTTCGTTCAAGCTAAATATTTCAATTTTCTTTATCGTCCCATCTTTCACAATGGATACTGGAAGAACTACTTTCCCCCCGCCCGTTGACTCTGAATCCTGGTACTCGCATAATAGCCGCTCGGACCCTTGAAATAAACCGTCATCTTTTATGAATTTCACCTTTTGGATGTTTTCAGCAACTTTTTGTTGTTTCCCTCGGCGAGTATATCCCACGTAGGCAAGTACAGACACAAACAGAGTAGATGATAAAATCTTTTTAATTCGTCTGTAGTATTTAGCTCGACGCTCGGCTTCGTCCTCGTATTCTTGATTCTTCTGCTCATCATAGTCACCACCGTCAAAATTTTCTGGAGGATTTTGTCCCTCGGGTCCTTGCTGAGAGCGGGTGTTGGGCTTGGGCTTAAAAGAGGAGAAATTAGCTTGTTGACTTGAATAAACAGATCTTGGAAATATCTGTAGGAGCAGCATTTCACTACAACAATAAAAGTACACAAGTTGTTATTAGACACCAAATTCGGAAAATCCATACTTTAATAAACCAATTGCTCGTACTTGTGTTTTCGATGTATCAGCTGTGGCTTCACATGTTTCCAGTGAATCCCTCCAACGGACACCATTCGGCGAATAACACTGTACCTAAAACAATACCAGAAAGCGAAAACAATCATTTTTGTATTTATTATTAATTTGTTTCAACTTTAAGCTTTGCACTATTCATAAATTGAGTAGATGAAATGATAAACTTACGAAAAAACGGAAGCCATGTTCTCCTTATCCGCATATATATGTATACCTACACGACTTGGATCGGAAATTTTGCTTAATAAATCCTCAAGCTTCTTCACCCACAAACCAATATAACTAGTTGTCTAGAACTTAACAAGATAGAATAACATTTACGTATAATGTATAATGAAACACGATCAGGGACAAAGGAACACATATATGCACAGTGTGCATCAACTGGAGATTATGTATTAACTAGTAAATATTTTATGTTAACAATATGTTGACTAAATAATTTCGAAACTAAATAATTAACAACTAAATATATATTCCATTGCATAGTCAATAGCCTTGAAGGATGAGCTACATCAGCCGAGCCGACTGAAACAAGTGTACATTTGAACGATGTTTTACCGCGCTCACATAATCAAAACAAAGCGAAAGAGTGAGAAAGTAATCCACACGATGTGGATTCAATATCCAACGTAACGAGAAACTTAAATACACTGAAACATGCGACCTGAATAAGTTTATGAATTATTTAAAAATTTAATTAACATTTTTTAACAATAATGGTATATTAGACAACTTCTGTAAATAAATTAGTTTTATAGAGAACTTTAAAAAAATCTCCTTTCCGTCTCGCTAACTCCATAAAAGGAGCACATTAACCTTGCACTTTTGGAAAGGCAGCGTTTTTAAGCTATGCTCATGATTTCATTATTAATTTTAGCCTGGTTAGTAGATCAGATAGAAAAATCCGTAATATTTCAGACTAATAAAGCGTTTGGAAATGGAGAAGGATCATGTAAGAAGGCAATGTGAGAAAACTCGCTGTTGAAAAACTGATAACTTTAGCCACTGGCTAATAGCCAGTTGTCAGTCATGTTATTATTAAGTCACACAAGACGAATCGTAATACGATTATCGTATTGTCAATTAAATCAATGTGGTTGTTTCCTAAAGAAAATCATTCAAAGAAATAAAAAATTGTAAAACTTTTTACGCAAATAAATGTTATAAAATACAAATATGTACATATGTGACTACTTCTTTGACGACACGCGACTGGCAAGTGATGTTACTTCTAAAAAATAACACCTCTGCTACTCATTTGTAAACTAAATGCAAAAATATTGATAGTTTTTCATTTGATTGTAAATGAGAACTGTCGAACTAACGAACAAAAACTAAAAGCTGGTATTAAGTCTTCGCAAAACCGGTGTTCTAATTTTTTTTTAAATTTTTTTTAAATACGACACTCAAAAGTGCTTTTTAATATTTATTTATTGCTTTGTGATTTGCATTTAAATTCTCCGTTTTTTATTACTATGATTTTCGGTATTTTATGGCCTAAGTTTTATTATAATTTGCATAATAATTTATTATTACTATTCTCGGGGCATTGTGCGAGATTTTCCAAACAAAGTATTCTTGTCAAAGCATTTATTAAATGTCATCTTGTTCTTTTCACATAAGTAAAGTTTCAATTAAAAACGAAAATGTTGACAGAATTTAGATGAACAAAAAATTTGGTGTGAGAAAGGGAAATATACAGCAGCAAAGCCATTTCATTATTTTTCCTGCTCTTGTATTATTTTTTATTTGACAAAAGTCGGCTTTCCAGTTCCCTATTACTGTTTGGTTATGTCATGACCCAAACTTATAATTATATAAGCTGTTAATCCTTGTTAATGAGATTTTCAAAATTTATTTCATTACTCAAATGCAAAGCAAAAATACATGACGGTAGCATTATTGTCCCATATAGGTATACTTTTATAAAAGGACTATTATATTGCTTTTCGCTTTCTTTTCTTCGTTATACAAGAAAGCCTCCAAAACTGTCTCAAATTGTAATTGATTCAGATTTAGTGGGCTCATATAATGAAATATTAAAGTTGTCATGATGTAACCATCATCCATGTGTCATCATTTAAATTTAGAATAAAATCAGAATACTCATTTAAGCTTGTACTCACTGTTAGTCCATCATTTCCTCGGTGCACTCACACTTTCAACTCCAACATTTTAAAAAGAAGTTTTGATTTTTTTTGTGAAAATTAGGACGTTTTTAAATTTAAACTTTTGGTCTGAAGTTACAAAATCTTGAAGTTACAAATTATTGATTCTGTTCCACAAGGGTCAAAATGAACACAGCAGTGGTAAAAGTTGACTCCTTCACCAATTTCCAGCGTTTGATGTGGTACTCGTTATCACAGGGAGCAGTTAGTCGATTCTACATCAAACGGGATGATAAGGGCCAGTACAGAATCAAAACGATTGGCTTTCTGGCCATGTTCTGGTATTGGTTTATGTGGATCAATACAACACTCAAAGTGGCGTATTTAGTGCTCACATATCACAGTTGGTTGGGAATTAAGGTCCACTTTCTGGATCAAATGTCAATTTGGGATTGGTAAGCAATCAGCAGACAATGAAAGCATTCATAGATGTATTTTAAAAAAAGGAAAAGGTCTCACCGTATCAATTTAACATTTAAAAAATGTGAATAGTAAAATTACTTTACTCATTACACAGGTACCTGAGCACAGCTCACATGATTCAAGAACAGGTAATGTGGTACCCCAAATATCCCATGTATGAGAATCTCTATAGACAATGGGAGCTTCAAGAAGAGATTTTCGAGAGGTTGGGGCTACCTGCTCACGTCGCCAAGAAAATCACGAGCACAGACAAAATCAACATTTTCTACTATCCGTAAGTACAAACTTTTGAAATCTGCGTTTATGATAAATTCATACTGTAACGACAACACCTTTTCCCAAAAACCTCAATTTTATTTATTGTAGGTGCATAAAATTTCACAAAGAAAAAATCAATACTTTACAGTTTTCTAGTACAAGCTTGTTAGTGCTATTATAGCCCCAAAAAAATCTCAATATATCATTCCCATATTTTAATTGTCTATCAAGTTTACTTAAAAATTCAATTAGTTAGACCTGGTAGGTGACCCCTAGAATTATATAGCATAAATGAATAGGTGTTTTACAGTTAAAGGGGAAAATGATGAATGAATGCAGGTCACGCAATGTGTAGTATTGACTCATCATCAAATATTCATGGAGCCTGTAGTGCAATGAAAATTATAATATTGAATATTGCTGTCGTGAAAGTTTAGTGCTTGTTTTGCGTGATTTCGAGTTATGACGTTTTTTAAGTACGAAATACTCTGTAATACTGACTGTATGTAGGTATATTGTAAATTTGAGAGATTGTGGAGCGAGGAGGTCATGGTTAACCCCATGGATCTACAATACCACTAAACTATTTTTCGATTCTTTTTGACAGATTTGTCGTGTTCACCGGAACTTTTGCGCTATCAATTCAATTCTTTTTTACTCCCAAATATGCCCTCAATACGTATGCTATGTTCGACGTTGATACTTGGTACCTTCAAATAATATTTTGTTTACACGAGTGTTTCTTCATGTACCACGCGTATGCTTATCAAGCATGTACCATGGTGGTTGCCGAATCCTACTCAGTCAGCTTCCAGCATCTCCTGGAAGAAATGACAAAAACGTTGTATGTGTTGATAGACCTAGGCGGAGTTCGACCACTGGGGCAAATTGAGAATAGTGGAGATGGCAATAATCAGCAACAGGAGGAAAAACGGCAACAACCACAGAAGCAGCAAATGGGGATTCGACAAGGTCAGCCAGAAGGTTTTGAGAGGAATGTGGGTCAGAACGGGAAGAGAACTGAGGTGTTTGGGGATTTGACGGTGGGAATGGGAGAGCACAACAAAGGTGTCAATGGAGCTAGAGCTGCTCCTCGTGGTGCTGCTGCTGATGCTAATTCAAGGCAATCTGATCGAGATGTTGGGTCCGGTTCTAGACGTCGTGTTAGTGGACTGCGTCGCCGTCCCGGGACTACCACCCAAGAACGTAACCAAAATTGGCGAGTTGCATTCAAGTACCTTGACCCGAAAACAAAGGCCACCGGAACAAACTACGACATTCTCACTCTGATCCATGATTATCGAAGAATTATGATTGCGGCTCAATCGCATAACCGATGGATTGGAAAATTGATGGGTGGAGCACAGGCGGCTAATTACGCCCAGTTTGTGTCCGATGTATTTATGCTCATTCAACTACTCAAAGAGACCGACGTCGACTACTTTGGACTTTCGTTTTACGTGATGGACGCCATATTTGGAATGTGTATGCTTTTTCGTATGATGATTGTTTTGTCAAGAATGCACCCCGCTTCAGTAGATTTTCTTGAAGGCTTGAAGACCTATGCTACTTATGACACGCCAGTAAGGAAATATATCGTCAAGACCTTGCCTGGATTTAAAATTGTGGCTGCCAAGCTGACAGGATATACAGTTCAACCAAAGTCTGTTCCAACAGCAATTAATGTACTCATCAATTGGTATATTGCAGCAGCCATGTGGAAGCGACCTGATGACCCAACACGAAGAACTTAAATAGGTTATATGTATTTTGTGTTAACAATATAATTAGTTTTAAATATTCTAATTTATAGTTTTATTTTAGTCTTCGTCATTTTCATCATTCAGATTTGCAGCATCCTTGAAACGGGTCAGAATAATGTTTGGAGATGGAGCATGACACCCGTCCAGCTTCTTGTTAGGTTCGTAGCCATACTTACAAACACACATTGTGAACCCATCAATAGCATCTTTGGAGTTTCCAGCTGCCTCCCCGTCCAGCATCATTTTCCTCGCAACAACGGTACAAGTGGCGGTGGTATGGCATTTGAGATGGAAGGGCAACTCTAACAATTCACTTTCCTCTTTGGTCTTTCTGCACGACTTGCCCAACTTTTTACGACACTCGTCACTGTACACATCGTAAGCAAAGTAGTCGGAAAATGTACATACGCAAGCTTGCCCGTCGCAAACAAGACCTTTGCTAGCGTCACACTCGTTGACAATGGATAACTCTCCTCCAAGACGGGGAATGGTACACGAAGAACCAAACTGGAGAAGTTCGTGTTTTTGTCGTCGCCGAACAATAGATTGATTGTCTTGTGCACTACTAAATAATATGCTAGTTAAGCTGGAGAATTGTAGTAGTATTAATAATACCGGAAGTTGGGAGAGTATCAGCATGATTATTTATTATAATGTAAAATAAAATGAAAAAAAGGTTATAATATTGTTACTCAAAATAAAATATTGAATTGTGAGTTACACAACAGTCAAGAAAAAAGGAAGGAAAAACGTCAACTGACTCAACAGAGAGCAGGCTGATGTCTAAAAGGTGAGAGAAATAAAATTGGAAACTTGATTTTATTTATTTTGGCTTATCATCATTCATATCTCTAATGATTATTGGCATACCATCATCAATATGAAATTGGCGAAAAGAATAACATGCGTAGCTTGATATTGACAACTTGAAATTATGAAGGGGACTCGGCGAGTTGAGGAAGAGGAGATCGTTGAGGAGACCTTCTATCTATGAATAATGATAAAAAGATTCTATTTTTTCACTTTCTATCTGATAAATGACTCGTCCACAACGTACTTCTAGAAAAACCTGTCGTGCCACCGACCGACCAACTCAATTGAATGTTATTTATTATTTCACAGCAGAGAGTCAACTAAAGAAGGAAGGGATCTTTTGTTGTTGAAAAACGTGAATTGCGATTGATTAGCTTTTTAAATGTAAAGAAGTTGTAGGTATGTATACAAAATCATGAATGATATCCTTTATATAATCCCAAACCTTATATTATTGTTCATGCCAATGCAACTACTACAAATATTTGTAGTACAAAATATTCAACCATAGTTTTCTCGGAAGAGTAATTTTCCGATTATAATTACCATAAAATTGCACTCTGTTCCTGATGCATGCTTTATGTCATGCTTAAATGATAAAGATAAGATTCTTGTTGTCATTTTATATTTTCAAACAATTTAAATTCATTTAAAAAATCATCGGTATACGAATTCAATTATTTTACAATTGCCTAAATTTCATTATAAAAATATTACCATGCAAAAAATCACACAAGGAAGAAAGAAATACAACCATGTAACAAAAAGTGTATCACAGAACGTGATGCATGCTTGCAAAATATATGATATGGGGGATATATGTTTTTGGCTGGGATTGAGATTTGAGTGTTGAGTCTCAAATTTTGAGATGGAATTTAATGGAGAACCATTCCATACGCCTCTGGCTGCCAGAGTCTGGCATAAGAAAATGATGATATGATGATGGCCATATCATCTGTTTTCACAGCTTGTGTTGGTTGGTTGCGCTACGAAAAAAACGTAAATAAGCCTGCTGCTGAGGCATTTTTGTGCAAGTTCATCAACACAACTAACAAAACAATTACACCGTATTAATAAAAATGTGATTGCAGCCTTTTATCATTAACTGCACAGGCTATCGTGCTTGTTAGTTTAACAGACTTGACCTGGATATACCCGGTTATTACAAGCCAAGAATGTCAAGTCGGCAAAATATTTACTTTGACGTATAATTATCTTGGTGACCTTCCTTCCTCAAAACCTTAAAGGGGAGCTTAATTGTATAAATAAATTAGAGTGGTCACAGGCCAGGATTAAAAATGTTATCCTGCAAGTTTATTTGTAGAAGGGTACCTGATGTCAGGGTAAGTTTACTGAAAACTGAAATCAAATGGTGAATGGTGTTTCTAGGAGAAAGGTCATAAAAGTGTTGAAACTTTGAATATATATATTTTGCTTGAAGGTGCTGTTAGTCAGAGGCATGAGAAAGAGCCACTATGATGCATTAGGTTTAACCCCAAAAGCTACACAGACGGATATAAAAAATGCGTACTATAAAATGTCAATGGTTTTTCATCCGGACAAGGCAGAGGTACGTGCATAGATTTACACACTATCACCTATGTAATTTATTTAAAATATAGAATATAATTCTGTCTTTTATTTTAAAGTCAACTCTGGTTTATTTTATAGGGAAACTCTGTAAAGTTCCAGGAAATTAACATGGCATATGAAATTTTGGGTAATAACAAGCTAAGAAAGTTGTACGACAGTGGACTTTTTCCGACAGGAGCATCAAATTATGCGGAAACGCAGGAGAAGTCTTCCATACGTCGCGAATGGACAGCACCAAAATCTTCCGGACAAAGGCAGTCAACGCAACAAGAAAGAAGCCAATCAAATTTTTATGAAAATGTAAGCAATAAACCAAATTACCTACACCTAAAATAGTTCTGTATAATAAATATGGACAAGTTTTTTAAAACTATTATCTTTATAAAAATTTCCACAGGCAACCCATTTTGAAAACAACAAAGCAAGAAGTGGTACTTACACAGGAAAAACTGAACATTACGATTACGACGCATGGTATGGCTCACCTATTATTATTCGAGGGTTATTTTATTTTATATACGATCCGAAACTTTGGATTTTCCATTGGATATATTTGATATTTTCCAAAAACTTTATTTATCTTTCTTATTTTTTTTGTCAGGACCCAAGCGCATTACTCTGAAACCTTTTCAAAACAAGAATTTAGAAGGGAAGAACGACAGAAAAGGAACATGATGAAAAAAGAAAAGTTCGAACGTTTAGAAAAAATCGTAACAGTGACGTTTTTTATTCTAGCAGCTTCAGCAATATATTCTGGATTGACTATTCGCAATTGGGATAATCCTTCTCAGTATAGATATAAGTAAACTATTCATATAAACACAAGTTGTAGATGCCTATTGATAAGCCATTAATACAATTATTTAAATATATTTCAGAAATAAGTAAAAGTCTCGTCTCTGCGTAACAAAATTAAATGGTGATGATAAGAAATATTATACAACATAAACATACATATATTGCATAATGAAAAATGCATTTCGTATTTTTAAAATAGTAAATTTTGTAGTTGTCATAAAATGGGTCACAGTTTCTCTTTACTTATTTTCGTTAATTTTATTTTTTGTCCACAGTTCATCAATGGTAGCACATTCAACCGATGAATAAAATATATAAGTCTCGAGCATAATATATAATCCTCGTTCAATTTGAAGGAATTACGTCTGTTGTTTTATTAGAAGTAGAGGGTTAAAGTAATACAAAATTTTCTCGAGAAACATTTTCAGGCGTAGAATCTATAACTTCAAATTAATCTTTTTAAAGTTTGTAAAGTTCACAATGAATTAGAAACCCATTGTTTCTGAATTCCCAGGACATTTGTCTAAATTTCCAGTCATGCGGAATGGAGTCTTCAAACCTTTCGGTAAGAACATCTGAAATGTTCACTGCTTTTGGCCATATAAGGTCATTAGTTTTCTAAATGAGTCCGATAAAGTCAAATACTCTAATTTGTATTGGAATTTAAAAATACTCGCATTTGTATCATCAAAGATCATTAATAATGTAAATTTTTTTATTAGATTTGTACTTGTGTCAACTTGATGGTTTGGACATGCCTTTTCAAGGGAACCCTTTATACTTTATCTAAAAACAAATTTATTTGCACATACAGAAATGCGTAACCATATAGAGACATACATACATCCTTCCGCTCGCACTTCCTGAAAAAGACAAGCGCAAATGGACTGAACAACAAGAACGTACGAAAGAGCATTCCAATTGCAAACAAACCAGCATGACTCTAATTTTACTTTTTTTACTTTACTCATTTGTATAATTCGCTTTCTTTTGACCTCTGTTCAAATATTTTGAGCTGCAAGGCTGCAATATTATTTGAAGTGAAAACACATCAAAAGCTAAATCATTAATGCGTACTTACACATTATTATTATTATTATTATTATTGCATTAGGTACATACGTGTGAAGTACAGTTTAAAGTCCATGAGTTAATATTTAGTGTTCTCTTCCCCCTGAACACCCTTATTCCTTACTTGGAAATCTAAAAAAGGTTAAAAAAATCGAGTTTAAGTTTAAATTCCTCCGACCCTTGCTCCTGCCCTGAGGTTAATAGATCAACTGTAAAAATATGATTATATAACTTCTATATATCCTACGTGGTTTTCATGTCCGTAACATAATAGTTCCTAACTACCTATAAGGATCCGAACCAAATTTTTCCCCATAAAGATCCTAACCATAATGACTTCCAAACATAAGTTTTTCATATATATATTATTCACTTTTTAGTCCGAGCTCGCTCGGTCCATTGGGATCACCACAAAAAAATTGTCTGTGTGCACGATAGCTTTTAAAAGGAGTAACCAGTCTTCTTGCAGATATGTTTTAATTAGCAATAAGGAAGATCGTATATCAAAAGATATGAACGATCGGTTGAAAAATAAAAAAACCCCTTTGAGTCATGTTTTATGGACGTACATTTTAAATAATTTGGTTTCCATAGAAATCATTTTTTTTCGGTTTCCAAAAGAACCGTTTTTTGTTTCCATGAAAAGTAACATTTATGAATAATAACCTGTTTGAATTATGTTGGAGTTTATATTGGCTACCAAAATAACTTTTAGTTTTTCAGGTACAACAGGTAAGGTTAAGTTAGAAATGCGTGAAAATGAGATGGACACGTACGGTGTGAAACACGTGTCCTGAACATCGTTTTGCTGTTGTTTTTCGACCCCAACAGTGCCAGGGCAGACAGTTGGTCCGACGACAAGGCCTATTTCATTTGTCCGTTAAGACAGAGCGATTTAAAAAGAATTTAGGGGTCGCGTAGTCGCATGACGACATGTAGATTTTTTAAGTTTTTTTACAGATTTTTTTACTACTACTCTTACGAGGAAACTCTTCAGGTGTCAGGAGCCCTGTAGGTTGGCATAAGGTGATTCTAGAGTACTTTCTTACGTAGATTACGATTCCGTAAACCTTTCTCTGTAAATCGCATATCCCTAGTCTTAATTAACGAAAATTTATCTGCAGGATACAATTGTGAAAACGTTGTTACTAGGACATAGTTTGTTCAGGTATCAGCGCAGAAGGTCCCTAGTCACTATTCTTTTGCATACCCATATTTGTATAAGGGTTTCAGCTATTTTTAGTTGTTTGCATGAATTAAGATCATCATTGAGGGTCTTTTTCTAAAAAATTTTTAAATTGGAATTTCGAAAAATAATTTCGAAAAAAAAAATTAGAAAAAAATTTAAAATTTTCGAAAGGGAATTAGAATTTCGTAAATTAAAACAAGGGATATGCATTTAACAGAGAAAGGTTTACGGATTCGAAATCTACGGAAAAAGTGTTCTGAAAGCACCGTACGACAAACTCCATGGCTCCTGACACCTGAGGAGGTTTCCTTTTTAGAGGGTCAAATATAAGAATTATAAGCGACCATATCCTACAGACCGCATTTATAAGCGACAAAATCAAAGCATACGTGTCCTGATTTTGTAAGCGCTCTGTCGTAACGGCAATAGAATAAAGTCTACCCACGACCTCAAATTGATAAGGATTCCAGGCATGTATGTATGATGAATGTATCATTATCTAGTTTGAAAGTCAGTACGCAACGGTGTAAGCAGGAGAACACGGACGGCTGGACTGTATAAATCATGAATAATAGTGAGACGGAGAATTTAGTACATGTCCTTCATAAATGGATTTCTAAATCCACGCCTAAAATATCTGAAATTGGTACACATGACGATATGACCAACATTCCACATCTAACAACATATCGTAATTTTTCTCAACGGATATACCTCTCAATTTATACTTTACGTATTATTATTATTATTCGGATGTGGGTATATTAAACTACATGTGTCAATACAACCTAGGTGCTCCCAATTAAATTTACGACTTGAACCAATCAGATCAATGTTGGTTAATATGCTTTCACAATAATTTTGCAAGTCTGCTTTTGTTGTTGCCAATTGAGTGACTTTATGTAAAACCTTCTCTCCTGTGGATCATAACAGGACAAGAGATGTGACTTTGATGATGCTATCCACTTTGTTGTTGAATAAATGTACAAAATACAAGCGCATAAAGGAAAACACAAGGTATATAGTATTACATGGTGATCTGAGGACTATGTGTTAAGATCATATAACGAACAGATGTAAAAAAATATAGTTTTATCCAGTTCATATATATTTTGCACAAATGCCAATCGCATTTTGTCATTTTAAAAGTAAAAATTCAATATATTCAAATATAGAATGTTATCTTTATCCCTTTAAGTCTTCCAAATTCCCTGTATATATCCGCATACAACTTTAGTCTATTACGTATATCCGTCAAAGTCATTGAATGAATAACTTAATATCGACTTATTCATTATTATAGTGAATTACTAGACATTAAAGACCATCAATCCAAATAACAATTACACAGCATCGCAAAAGAAGCTTTTTTATTAACAACTTTTATTTGAGCAGCAGCAACCACCATCAGTCATCATCATCATTATTATCATCATCGTCTTTGTCATAATATCACTATCGTTTTACTCGCATATCACCAAGAAATTACTTACCTAGGTGTATTATTTTTTTGTATTCCTAATTCCTACATGTTCCAATACAAGCAAAGAAAGCTTTTTTTTTGTTGTGCTGCAGTGCATGGCAAATTTAAGCAATGCCAACGTTTTCTTATCTATCATTGTACTTACTTTGGGTTTTTGCGATTAAACTAGCAGCATAGAAGCAAGACAAGAAAAGACCACGAGGCATGCTTGACTTTCAATATGGCATATACATGATGATGACATGGAGGAAGAGGAGGATCGTTGATGGTGGGCCCATTTCTGCTATAATGCCTTTGCTTTCTTTGTGCTGTTGGCACTCTTATATAATTACATACGTTGACTATTACATATATACATAAATACATACATATATATAACCACATCAACATTTATTTAAACTAACTGTATTACTGCTGGCATGTAATGAAGCATAAGAAATACGAAAAGCAACGCCAAATCAGCAATCTCACATTTCTCTCAGCAACAGCGTCACTTTTTCGTACCTCTTCCTTTGCTGCTTGCTACTGGCTTCCACCTCTAAGACTTGTGGAGTATGGTATATACCCAGGCATCAAGGCTTAGAAAAAGAAGCAGAGAGATCGGATTCGTGTCAGTTGAAAAGCATTTTATAAGTCAAGCCATTCTGGAAGAGACATCATTCCAACGGTAGCTCTGTCCCAATAACCATCGCATCACTTCCACCATTCAACAAGCTATACAACAACTTGTTGGGTTGTTGCTTTTTTCTCAGTTGACTAGTTGTCGTGTACATAGAGTTCAGGAGAAAAACAGTAAGCAAATAGAATAATTCGTGAGACATCCTGTACTTTCTAAAAATTAGTTTCCTGTATTAAGACTTTATAGAACAGTTTGAAAACTTTTAAAAACCTTTAAAGTTAGTTAATTAGAGCAATTAGTCAATTAGTATGAATGTGTGTAAGCGTAAATGTGTTAGATAACTAAGTTTTTTTAGTTTTATTAGCTTATATAGTTGATATTGTTTTAAAGTTTCAAATTTAACTTTTGTTGCCAGAATACTGGCATGTGTGAAAATAACAATCATGTCGCTGGGTGGAAATATGGAAGGTGAAAATAATAACAACAGCAACAACAACGATGGTGTTAATAGCGATGACAACAATTTGAATCAACTAAGTCGTAGTGATGACCAACAACAACAACAGCCCCCGTCAAACCAAATCTTTCATCCTTTCCCAGTATCCATACATCTCTCAGTATCATCACCTTCGTCCCAATCATTGCCTTCTACATCCCATCAAGTACCTTCTACTTCCGAACCAGTACCTTCTACATCCACACTATCACCTTCTATTTCCCAACCATCATCATCATCATCAAGCTTGTGCCCACCTGCAAATTTCCTGTCACATGAATTCCATCCACCAACAAACGCCATGTCAATGCGATCACCCACTCCCCCTTCTTTCCACTTAGCTCCACTTGGCTCCCCTATTGCACCTCTCTTCCCCCTCACTACATTCCCATTCACACCAGCCTTCTCCTCTTTGACATTAACCTTAACGAACACAAATGCACAAATGCCATCTCCTCCTCCCCCTGCACACAACAACCCGCGAAATATTCCGCCAATGCCTCCATTTTACAGTCAAGAAGAAGCAGCATTACTTCCACGCGGTGAACTCGTGCCAGCTCATCAGCAGGATTCCAGGTCTATCATATCGGTACGTAATTCTTTCGTTTAAAATTCTTAATAATGATCATGGTACACACTATGTTTGTCTATATAAATAAGTACATACCTATTATACATGTTACACGTCAATAATGTCAAAAAAAATCCATCATATTTTTTTAAGTTTAGGTGATAGGTCATTAGTCATTAGCCCAAGTCTATAGTAGTCATCATAACAGCCATTACACAATCATGTCAGCGCTATAAACATTTCTCAGCATTATTATTCCATAAAGCATTACCAATGGTAATTTACCATCCACAACAACCTCAATATTCAGAAACCAGAAAAATAATGCATACCAATAATCATCATCACTTAAGTTTGCGTACACTTTGCGTAAGATCATTACGATGACACTGAAATGTTAGGCATTCAAGACTGGAGTTATCTTGAGAATTTGAGATGATTGCTAGGAAAGAAAGAAAGGAGAAAGAATGGACAAATTTGAGACTGATTGTGTAACTCTACGCTTTTTTCTTAACAACAACAACCACTACAATCAAAATTTGCACAACAAGTTGTTGTATAGTATACTATTTCTAGGTATGTAAATACAATGTATACTACACTTATCATCATCATCACTAGCATTACTATTTTACTATTAGTATTTATGCAATGAAAAGTACACTAAACAAGAGTTCATTATAAACTGAATGCTGTAGAGTCTGTGTCAATGTCAAATCTAATTCCAAAAATGTATCATAGGCAAAACATTTTAAATTTCTAGGAAAAGGAGACAACACACACAGTATATAAATAATGCTCACGTATCTACACAGATACAAGAATAGGTAATGGGGTAATGTAATACTCGTAGGTTGTTACATAATCTATGAGTATCATGTCAGAACATGAAACGTTGCAACTTGCAACATGACTACTATTGAGTCAATAAAGAGTCAGTTACATATTATAATAGGTATGTAAAATGTTTACTATTTACACAATTAGGATTTATTAACAGCAAAAATAGGTAAGGAAACTTGAATAAAAAGTGAAAAAGGATACCACTTCCTCCTGAACTTAAAAACACTGCTCGTTTCACATGTAACAAAGCGAGATTGACAATATTAAGGGTACTTACACATGGCCATATTTATTTATAAGTACCCCAATAACATGCATCCTCTTTTTGTCATCCATTGTCATGTCATAGAAAAGGGGAAATGAGCGATCATGTTCTTTACTTTTATTACCGAATTAGTGATGCATCAAGCCTCAGTTTTACAGGCAAACACGACGACGATGTCGACACGACACACTCTCTCTCTCTACCCGTCTCCTCTTCCCAGCTTTTTTCATATATTTTCTATTGATACTTTCTCTACTCGCTATATATGCTACAAACGTTTCATAATAGGTTTATATGCTTTTACTTTTTGCACGGAGAGAAAGGATATTACGGGCGGATGCATACCTGTCATCATAAAAGTCACGTTCGTATACCTTTGAGTAGATAGTTGTGATTGTTTGCGATAGACTACAGGTAGCAAGGGAGATACAGACTACAGACAGTCGGATAGACATAAACAGAAAGAGAGAGAGAGAGAATAATAAGGCGTACGCTATATTATAGTTGGTTGGTTGGAAATGGGGAGGACGTCAGCAGATAAGTAGACAAAATACCTGAAGTGATTACATCCTTCATCCTTTTTTCTCTTCAAAATAATAGTGTCATTATCTTCAATTCAACTGAGACAGAAAGATTCAACGGGATCTTGATCACTGATACTACTGATCTTTGGTAATGATGCGATAATGATGATAATAAGATAAGCATATCGTCATGGCTTTGATTAGGTATTTAAGTCAAAACATAGATCAGGCAAGATGATGTTGATAACACAATGGAAATCCCTAATTGAAACGACAAATATAAAAGCAGGAAAATATCGAATTGAAAGAGATAAAGAATTGCATTTGATTTTTAAAGAAAGCAAAAAAGGAATTCGCGCGCAATAAATCTCTTATTGAAACATTATTGGCTATGAAAAAAGGAATCGAAAGAGATATTTTCAGTAGAATTGCTTGTTTGCTTGTTTTGTTGTTTTTAATTTATTAGAATTGGGGACAATTGATGAAACATTTCGTTTATATATTAAAGCGGGGAATCAGTGTTCATAGAGAGTACTTTAAAATATTGAACAACAATTCAAAGAATGATAAAATATTGTTCACTGTAAACAAATTATGAGCAGAGGTCGAGGTGCAAAGTATGGCAAAAAAAATACATGAAAAAATCGTAAAAGTAGATCATATTTTCTTTTTATTATATTCGTTTTTTTGTTGCGCCTTTTGTCCATGTTGTTATATGATAGGATATTTTGATTGGTATTGAATATTCTACACTTGATAGGATGCTTTACTGTAATTCGAAAATTGAAAAGGAAATAACAAACATGTTAACATCTTACATCTTCTGTTGAAGGTAACAATGGCAGGCTTTTTTACTCAAAAAATAACTTGTCTTTTTTAAAGAATTGTGGGATATGTTTTTAATCATAAAATTTTCTGCTGGGCGTACATTATCAATTATCATTAACATCAATAAAATGTTATTATATGTAAATAAAACCCTTTCCCTTCCCATCCATCCTTACGTTGTATGTGTATTATACAACTTTATGATAAACTGTTTATCTACTACCTTCTTCAGAAAATTATTTCTGCTTGGTAGACACGATCATCCGTTAAATTCATACAGTGTATGAGTTTATGAAGATGTTTCCCACACAAATGAACAGGAAATAAATATAGTGATGAGGATAAGAGATTCCTCTCTGTACACGTACACCTTATTATGGTTGTTAGTAGCAACTTGTTATATAGTATGTGTGTTTATCCTCTTTGGAAGAAACGGATAAGGGACTATGGTATTTAGAGAGTTAAGGAAATTTAAAACATGGGTGCTAAACTTCTTAACAAACGGACCTAATTTGTCTTAATTTCCCCTCCATTCCCGTGGTTTGGTTGATTCCATGCTTCGCTCCGTCTTTTCAATTGCATATACCATGTAAAGTTTTGAAACTCACCCGATATGACCTTTTCAGTTATCGTAAATATTCTTTACAACCCCTGAAAAATATGATGTGCTATATAAAATAATCAATTCTCGTAACTAAATTTGAGGCGCATCATAATAGCTTTAGCTTTTAGCATTTTGGGGGGGGGGGGGTGAAGGGGTAATGGCATACATATTTAGAGGGCTGAAGAAAAATGAAATTTCCCTCTCTCTGTCTCAGGGACTGTAATGTTTAGAGAGCTGCGGTATTTACAAATAAATACGTACACCTATATACTATTTCCTTTCACTTTCCCCCATTTTTCACAAGAAATATTCATTTTTGGGGAAAAATGGGCTAAAATTATATGGTATCCAGAATTATAGCTGTATAACAATCTGCATATATTTGTATTTGGAATGAAATGTGTGGGTATAGTGGAGTGGAAAAAAGCGGAGGATGTGAGATAGTAACGCGATTATTGGATTCGCTGATTTTCCACGTTTTGGCCCTTGGTTATACGTATGTTGTTGATAATAGTGGGGATCCTGAGCTCCTGCTCTGATCAAATCAGATCAGCAGAAAAGGCAGAAAAAAATGAACAGTATACCAGTGTGCAATGCACATGGTATGATGTAAGAGCAATGTAGAATGTAGAATGAGGAAAAGAGCGCTCGAGCGCTTCGATGGAGCGAGAAGTTTGTAAAAGATGTGTGTGTGTGTGTGTGGGATGAAAGGCACGCTAAAAGTTTGAGTGTTTGTACTTTTTCTGTTGATGTGTCTCTCTCAATTTCCCCTTGCTTGGTTCCGTAGATCCTCCTTCGACTTGTTACTCCTCCATCCATCAGGCTATATGATGATGTCGATGGTGATGATGATTAATAATATGTAATATTTTAAAACAGTTAAGCTTGAAGGGAAATATATAGATACATAGAAATATACACAGAAGGAAATTGTATCTTAGTTCGTGGGATGAAATGATCTTCCCCAAGAAACTTTGTCTTAAGACCTGTTTCGTCTCATGTCATTAGCATATCCTCATTTCATCTTTCCCCAATTTTCTCATCTCTCATATTATATATCCTGTTATCGCGAGTACTAAAACAAAATATACATCACATCACACATCAGTATAGTGATTGTCCTTTACAATTTAGGACTAAATTCAACCAAATGAGCCTCGTTTCATCATTGCTTTCTCCATTTTTATTTCTCTATGCAATTTTTAAACTCTAGACTTTGTGGATTTTCTTAAATAGGACCTTATGACAGACAACCTCGGGTTGTTAAGAAACATGTTCAAAAATTCTACATAGGGAAATTTAATTTAATTTGGTTATATGTACATAAACACATCATGTCTCATGTGTTACACATGTACTTATTTTTTTTCTAATTTCCCTTTTGGCGCTTTGATCCCGTAATCAATGGAGTTGGGCATAAAAAACGAGCGCTTATGTTGAAGCATGTGATTAAAACGTAATGTATGGAAAATGTCAATTACAAATTACAACGCAAGGGAAAACATTCGTTTATTATGTCTATTCCATTGATCACGGTGAAGGATTCAAGCATCAAAACTAGAATTTACGTACAAAAAACATGCAAGTAAACAAGCAAACTTGGCTAGTAACTGATAGAATACTAATCGAATATTGTGTAAAATGGCGGGAGTGAATAATAAATTTAAAGTATTGAGAGTAGAATTTAAAGGATAAGTAAAAATTATTGAACTGCTGGAGGAGCAACTCGGAGGTTTTTTTAAACTGGTGATTTTTATTTGAGTTTTTGAATCGAAACATTTTGTATAGATTTGACAGTAGCAAAACATATAATAATAATAAATCTTTTTGAAAAGATGTGAAAAAGGAGTTAAATATGAAATTCGATAATTCATTTTTCATTATTTGAATAGTTGACGTATTTTTATTTATTAGTAGAGATCAAATAAATGGTAATTGACCAATGTAAATACACTCGCTTTAAAAAGTCATCCAGGTGACAATTTTACCGTGAAAAACAAATTTAATAATTTGTTTAAAAATATTAATGTGCGTAGGTATCTATTTTGTGTGTACATAATACATAACATGTGATCCACTGCAAATTTAACTTATATATAGGACTCAAAGGTTTGAATCGCTAACGAGCTTGTTTAACTGGCTGCAGTACTGAGTAGCTAATTGAATTGTTCAAATATAATTTTTGCCTTCCCTCTGATCTAAAATTGGAATGACGACATCTTTCCACATATTTGCAGGGGTGTTTGTAGTATCAATACAAAAGTAGAAGACTGAAAGTACTGTCTGGCTAATTTGTCCATCACTTGCCGTTCAGATTGACGAACGAATTTTTTTAACAAAAATAAATAAACATGTAAAGGGTGTCCGATAGGGAAAGAGAAAATATTCCCAATTTTTTTCATGGCAAAATGTCAGGAAATTTCAGAAGGGATTTTTTATGGATATATCGACGTCCTAATTTTGAAAATTCCTGCGCGACATATAATTATTCATATGCATCTTTACAAGTTTTGGCCTTGATTTACAGGTTATTAGCATTAATTTGGAACAAAGTTTTCTACTTTACGTAAGTCCATATTAGCATGAGAACCTGTGTCATTGGCTAGTTGACCAAATAAGAGTTTATTCGTATTTTTGGTTGCCATGACAACTCCACAGCCTTATATATTAAGGTTAAATAATGTATTTGTAGCTAATTATGTATGTATCATTATGTGTAGTCCATCTTTTGGATTTCCTTGATTGGAACATGCAAAGCTGTTACGATGTTTTAACTCATATGGCCAGGAAAAGACTCGTTTGAAAACACTGTCGTCATAGTCAATTCTTGTTTTCAGGAATACGTTCTTTTGCCAATAAGAAATGAAATAACATCAATTAAGGTGTGCAGAATCTTAATCCGGTAACGGTTTGCATTCAAATTTGTGTTTACCATATCACATTACACATCCAAGAAATTCTCTTTTCCCACCAGACACCCTTTAAACAAGTTTATTAAATTACATTATTTTGTGTGTATTAATCAATGAAGTCACACAGTGTCAGCGGAAGGATTTTAAGCATAATGTTTCTCTGTGTAGCTTTTATTTCATAAAAATTATTCGTAAAATCACTTACAAGGACATAAATACACAAATAAATTAGCATTAGCATCCATAATTGCGCACTTTGAAGTATAAAAAAATAATTCCTTGTCTCTCTTTTTTTTCTCTCTCTCCATTGCATTGAATTTTACATAGTGTATGCATGTGTTTATGTCTCGACGGACTTTTAGTAAAAATGTGATGGTCTGTTTGATTGTTAACCAAACAAACGCAATGCAATTTATCCTTTTTGCTTGTGTACTGATCTCAATAAAAAAACAAAAAAAGCAAAAAAAATAATAAGTCTAAAAATAAGCAGCTGTTGAAATATCCAATTATCCATTTTGTAATCCAGCTTTTATTTAACTATGACGAAGAAATGGTTTTTGAGACTGAAACAAATTGACTTAAAAATTTAAAAGCTGTTCCCGTTACAAAACACAACATATTGTGTTTTTTGTGTAAAATGAGCCTTTCGGCAAAGAAAGAAAGTAGGTAATCATATTGGACCAATTAAGAAAATTACTTGAGTGTATTTAAAAGTTTGACGTATTTTGATAATTGTCATGTATATATGCTTTCATTTACTATTACAAATCCTGTTTTGAATTACATGTTTTAATTTTTTCATCCGGTATGTACAATTATAGACTAATTCAACTATAAAGTAGAAATAAAAATCTCAGCTAAATAATTGGCTTTTCGTATGATATCTAAATATTTAACTTTGAAACATCGTATTATCAGCTGCACAGCTCATTAAATATAATAGCTACCATAAAACACTACTTTACATTTCTAGCTGATTGTCGGAATTTTAATTTTTCAAATAATTACATTTAGTAGCCTCGGTCTATAAATTCTCGGGCTCGGCTTCAATTCATAATTAAGTAATCTTTTGCGTGGTTTTATTTTTTAAATACCTTGTCTCCTTCATAAATTTTATCGCCAACTGTATAGCATATAGCATCGTTATCGAATTCTCGAACACGGTTAACTTTTGCAGTCTTTATTATTATTACTGTCTCAAATATTCTTCCCAGAAAATTCAGAGGTCGCAAAAAACCTTTTAGCCATCTTCCATTCTCAAATTACAAATTCGTAGTTAGTTTGAATACTGCTTCAAAATGTTGATAAGCATAGCCACATGTATATCGTTGAAAAAAAGTTACGAAAGGAATTCGTACGTATTTACGAAAAAAGTACCTAAAAACTCACCTCAGAGTATTCTCATTATCTATTTCCTGTCTACTTCGAAAAAAATATTTTATTTATGTAGTGTCTTATGATTTTTGTTATTGTTTCATGTTTATTGCTTTTATTTTTTTCCGCTGCTGCTGGAGTGTCAAATGTCACTTTGTGAAATGAAAACAGAAAATCCATTATTTTCTTTAATTTGGAAGCGTTCATAAATCACGTAAATTAAATATTGATTCCGAAGCTGATCGAGTGCATTGTAACATGTTTTTTATAAGTTGGCTTGCATGATACGTATACAAATCTATATTATGATCACGTAATTTATGAACGTTCCCCTTACTCGATAGAGTGGTTCCACGTATTTTGCCACGAAGCTTTGCATGATACTATTACAAGTCATTATTCAGCTATCATCCGGCCAAAAGAATTTAAAACCATGTTTTAGATACAGTTACTTACACATTCGCAATTAACGTTAATGGTACATTTTAAACATTTAATGAAAAATTACAAGGAAAATGAGTCATTTCGTTGTAAATTTTTAAATGAGTAGACCATTATATCAAAAAATATAGATGCATACAATAAAAATTCATGCGTGGTTAATTTGCGAGAAAGAAAAAAGCAATGTCCTATATTCCACACTCACGTCATCTTATCATCAAACAATTTCCAAGTGGCTACTTTATTTTAATAGCTTAACATTTACAAAGGATCGGTTTACAACTCTTTCAAGCTGAGAAGAAAAAAAGCAACATAGAATCTTATCAACGCCTCTTCTATTTTTTGCTACTCCTTCTTTGTTAGCATACATATTTTAAAGCTTTGAGACGAGAAAACATATTTTTATTTATCTCACTGACAACACTGGGGCAAAGTTCAATAATCCTGTAAATGACAAACTTTTATCACTTTAAGAAAGAGAAGCAAAATGATGGTATGATTGGTAACTAATATGGAACCGATTCCGTCATTAGTCTTTATATACTGTCGCGTAATAATA
>JAITYZ010002545.1:0-15326 GCA_027744595.1 Paronellides praefectus
TATAAACAAACTATGCGTATATACATATATATATATATGATATAATATAATAATTAGTGTACATAATATTGAATATATTATGCAACTTTGCATTGCAACCATGTTTTTATTGACACTAGATTAACGGGTTCAACATTATTTGTTAACCTTATCGAAATCAGTGCAGCGCAACGTGACATACGACATTTATCATTGTACCCAAACTTTTTTTTATCAGCATTTCGGCTCGGTAAATGTGCGTGCATTTGCATTGCAATTAAATCATTGTGCGATTAACTAAATTCGACTTACAACTAACCACGTGCCTTTTTGTACCTCAACAGACATGATAAAAACCCTGCTGGATATCCAACGGATCTTTAAACGAAATCGCTCGTTCTTTTTTGTCCTATTACTTTTTATGTCTTACATTAGTTGTTCTGGTACAACTATGGGCCTGTAAATTACAGGCTGTGATTATTTTTTTTAAAGTGTTGAGTGGGTTTGAAGGATATTTGTTCTTAAATTCAATCATCGTCATTATTATCATATCAAAATACAATACAAATAAGATTTGACGGCCAATGCAATGACATCTCATCACCCTTTGAAATTAATGATAAAATTAATGTTTATTATTGGTAAACACCTAGCAAGTTTGTTAATATCGGTTGTCAATCTTCGCTACATTACTACCTAGTTAAACGTGAAGTTCACATTGTGAACCATTCAAAAAGCTACCTAAGATTCACAAACACAGACCACATCCACAATCATTGTTGGTCTTAGTACCTATTTTAAAAAAAAATCAAATCACGTCATCTCATCCTACAAAAGCAGTAAACCCAAATAAATATACCACATAACTTTCTCTCCAAAATTCGTGCATCACGTATTCATACATACATAAAATATACTCTATTTATTTGCAAGAGTTTGGCAATCTCTTTGTCACGCTCACGCATTCGCCCATTCATAATCAATATTCAATTATGTATCACACTGATTTTGAATATTTTGATAGATTGCAGGTTTTCTTTTACATCAATTAAATTAACATACTATTTTACTCCTTTACTTGAAATGTTTTTTTCTGGGGCTGATCATTTATCTACTTTTGTTTGGAACTTCTCACGAATTGAATTAATTTAAATTGAAATCTTGAAAATTTAGAAGATCCGAGTAAAATCCAAGTGGAGATAAGAGGTCTTCAAAAACACCGTCAACTATATTTTTTGCAGACTGCAGTGAATGGATACTTTTATGGAAATATTCAGTGCTAAAACATGCATACATAATTCATCGATACATTTGCATCCATTTATATTTATTTATGTATTTTTAAGTAGATATGTCCTTGCTGCATGCATTACCTATCATTATTTTGTTTTTAAACAACGAATAAAAATATAAATGAAGCTAAAATATTTTATTGCAAATGTCATAGAAATTTGTCTATTATCTTCTTGTTGTCGTTAAAGGCTTAATTTTGAACACAATTACTGCTGCATACTAGAATTTTAATAAAGTAAAAACAATAAAATTAAATGAAGTTCTTCATGTTCTTTTTGGCGTGCGGGTTTACTGTGAGCGCTAATTAATTAACAGAGTGAATGGATGGGAACTCTAACCAGCAAATTAGTTAATAAATACATACTTAATGATCAAAAGAATGCGTGGCTATTCATAACAATGCTTTATATCATTGCTTATATTATTATAGTCTGTTAAAATAGAAAACTTAAATAGGCAAGTCCTTAGTACAGTGCTGTATGTTACACACTTTTATATTCTTGAAAAGCGTGCTCCAGACGCATTATTTCAACCACGCCACCATTCCAGATTCCAGATAGCCATCCCACTAAAAGCTTAGCAGTCCAGTAACGTTGAGTTTAGCAGCATTCAAGCAGCAGAAGCAGTTTTATTGTCCAATTAAATGCTGAATGCATTCTTCTTTAATGATCTCTCAATTATGAATCACAATCCCAACTCACACACAACGCATACGCAACGGCGCAGTATTATTAACGTAAAAGTTAATTTAGTAAGAAAATTCAACCTTCCATTTTCATGTTCCTTTGGTTTTATGCTCAACTTGCCCTCTTCCAAAACTCGAAATCATACATGTTTATATGCTCCACTAAAATAAAGATTCCATCTAGCTTAGCTTATTAGCTTCAAACAGTAGATTCCCATAAAAATTTATGAACAAAAAAAGTAGCACAACTCAGCTCTTCTAGCTTTAACGTTTGTGTGTGCGTGTATAAAAGTATAAATCGCTACTGGTACTATTTATGTATAGGTTTGTACATTGTGTCGGTGTCTAGTGCTGTGATGTAGCAAGTTTTTCATTCAAGATCCGAGAATAAAGACATAAAATGAAGATGTCAGAGGAAGAGGAAAGACATAAAACGAAAGAAAATACAAGAGATATTTTAAAAACCGGAAATGTATACATAACAGCAGCGTATGATGGAATGTGAATTATGGTATGCTTTGGATTTTTAACTTTTAAAGAAGAAAAACGATACATTCAAAGTTTTTCTTTTATAAAAAGACATTTCCGGCTTCGGGTATCGTCGCAATCGCAACTTTGTATGTTTATATGTATTTAGTTTATTGAATTTCATAACTTGATATAATGGGATACAGTTTCATAGTATGTAAATATATACCCTTGGATGTTCATAATATGAACTTTATATACCTATGTTTTTATATTACACATAAAGTAGTATGTATGTATCCACACACACATGAGAACTGCTACTATCTCACATCTTCAAACACATCATCATAATATTGCACATCCAACATTGCCTTTTGTGGAAAAGGAATTCTCCGTTTCGTGGTGAGTCAAGTCATCACTTGAACGCAACGGAAAAGAACGCAAGATAACCGAGTCCAGCGATATATTTTCAGACATCTTCAGTTGAACTGAAATGTATTGGCTGCTGGCTTGTGTGGCTTAAAAAAGAATTCTATTTATGGATCCCACTTTTTTCTCGCTCTTTTTGGCACCTTCTTATCATTTCTCTTTCTACTTCCTATAATATATATATGTTCCATGTACCGTATAAACTTACACAAAATCTTCAGATATACATGTTATTATATGTATTTTTGTTTCCCTCACACACAAGAACCAAACGAGGCGATGCTCTCTATTTTCGAGAGAAAAGTTTTGGGAAGGAAAAGGTATGAGTATTTCTATGATAAGGTGTGTTGTTATTGCCTTTTTACATTTTCATTCAATTACATATTCAGAGATAGATTATTATTCCTCCTCACTTTACTATCAGTTAGCAAAGCAATCTCCTTTAGTAGAAGAAACGGGTTTAAAATCATATCCTTATCATTTTCGAATGACAAAAAAACCCGCAAAGCCATGTAACATTCAAGACTACTGCTACTACTAGGACACACATCCCAATATAGCCAAACAGCCACAACAATGATAAAACAGCACCGCAATCCCATTTTGTTTCCAGGGCATACCGCACTTTTATCCGTGATTCTTCCATTTCTTCCTCCTCCCTCCACCCCCACCACAAAAATAATGCATTCTCTCGCGCTCATCATCATACATTCATACATACAGGTATTAAGCATATAAATGTATAAATGCATGCGTGTTCCATTTCCCTCCGCTCCACATTCTCCTGCTCTCCTTCCTTCCTTCACTCTAGATTCTAGATATTAATGCCATTGCTTACGCGAAAGGAAAAAAATATATAATTTTCAAGTCCCTAGACACACACGGAGGAAATAAAACCGCATCTCTCTCTCTTTCTAACAAAAATAAAATGATATAGTAGAGATACCTATGTATATAGAGTACGATTACGTAACAACCCATCGACATCGTTATCGTTACCGTCATCCAGTCATCCACCGCACCCGTGCAGAGATGAAAAGAAAAGTATATATACCATAAACTCAACAAAGCCCCCATTTAATCTCTACCTCTCGCTCTGATGTGACTCGAACCAACGAGCGCAGCCCTGGACTAATGGCATCCAACCTAAAAGAGAGAAATTTCTCTATAACAGCTTATCTGTGTCACGCCATGAACTCCCTTCCAAGTCCCTCCATCCAAACGTTCCACTTTAGCTCTTCCAACAGCACCACCACCGTCACATTTCGGCAGTAAATCTTCCAGCGTTCTTTTTTTAGTACAAAATCTGTTCTCTTCTTGCCAAATGGTGTGGTTGCTTGGTCTTGTGTCTAGTCTGGTGGACTGTCGTTGTATAAATAAAAAGTACAAAGTGTAGTACTTATTGTACACACACAGAAGACTATACTGCTCTGGAGAAAAGCAACAGTGAAAAGATGTGCCTATTACAAAAGCCATGATGATGATGTGTATGACCGTTGCGTTGCTTGTCGTTTCGTTTGTAACCGTCATCAACCCATCAACATGATCATAACGAGTGTCATAATGGCGATGATGATGTTAAGATGAGAGAGAAAAGTAAAATTGCCGAAAAAGTGATAAAATATTCATTATACAATATATGCATTCTCTACTCGGAAAGTATTTAGTGCAGCAGCAATAGAAAGACGGATATGGAATATGGGGAGAAGATGTGGAAGCATATATATGCATTGAATGTATGGTACATAGAGCGCTCTCGTCGCAATCATCTTCACGTCGCATACAAAAAATGCATCTAATGCTCTCTCGCATCTACAACATATCATCTGAAACTCCTATATAGTTGTGAATGCAAATTATCCGATAATGCTTTTTATTAGGATTATAATTATCCGATATTATACTTCTTTGAAGGTGTTTTCGGGGTTTACAGACTTACAGAACAGCGGACTGCAAAATTGCAACGTGGTGTGGTGTACTGATCGACATAAATGAGAAGGGCTAAAAAGCTCCACTTTGGCCTCCTGCTTAACATTAGCCTAATGCTAAGCCCAAAGCCACAGGAGGCCAAAGTGGGGCTTTTTAACCGTTTCTATCGATATGAAGTACACTGATATATTATTTAATAAAGTTATGAGTTTTGTTTTCATTTTTAACAAAACCATATACTTTAACTATTATCTAGGGTTAACAGTTAAACACTGTTAATTTGCTAAAAAAAGTATTAGAAAGTTTCACAAATCTACTTGAAATTACTTAAATAATGTATTCAAAGCAACCTAAATTTTATTTCGGTTTCAAATTATTTGGATGGCTTGGGCTTTTCAGAAATCGAAATGCCGGATAACTTGCAACCGCCTCTACTTTTTTCTCTCTGTTCCCTCTTCCCTCTTTTTACTTTGGTGTTTTATACGATGAGTTGAACTGCCTCACAAGCCTACTTGTTTTGTTCGTTGAGTCTTGATTCTCTTCGCTTACTACACCTATTGGGAACGTTCGCACGACAAGTAACCTAATCTTGACTCCTGGGTCATTACAAGGTCACTAATCAAAATCGTTTATAAAATATTTATTGTCCTTCCAACTACGTTTCAGGGTTAAAAAAATTAAGTTATAGGTTTTATGGGTGAAATACAGGAAGTGTGATCTGCCATAAAGGAGTGACCCCTTTACTAAAAAGTGTGAAGTGTTTTTTTGGGATCCCATTCAGTCTGTTGTGAGCAAAAGTGAGGAAGGAACGAGAGCAAGATGGTTTGGCAGGACGGACGGTCAATAATTTTTAAATGTTGATTTGATTTGTTTACAATTTTAATCTAGACCGTGATGGTGATAAACAAAGTATTGTCATTAAATTGACACTTCTTGCTGTAACTTGTTTGACAGTCTGTTTTATACAAGAGATTCCTAATTTTAACCTTTAAAAAGCGTGTGCTTGTGCCATACAAAATATATAATATAATTGATACATTTTAACTAATTGAAATAGTTCAGAAAACGTAACAAGGAGCAGTATAAGACTTGACTATAAGCAGATAGATGAATAGAGAAGCAACTGAAGACAACGAAGGAAAAGTCATAAGGTTTTAAAACATTAGGATTTGGCCATTTTTTTACTTTATATGATTGTTATGTAAGCTAGTCAGCTGTGGAGCAAGTCCATAAGATATTTTTTTAAAACTTTATTGTGCTAATTGTTATTATATCTAGAATTAATTTGTGTATTAAATCGTGGTGTGAGTTGAAAATCAAATTTTGATCTTCAATACTTGCTAGTTGTCTTTTTATACATTTTCTTGTTTGTTAAAAAAATATTAATATTGATCGTTATATAGAAGCTCTAGTCAGTAACTAGCATATTCTCGTTAAATATTTATTATGATAAAAATCCATTTCACTTTTTAAGGAATCGCTTAAAGATACCACACAAAAGGAACTAATTACTGCTTCGTCTTTGCTCAATTTTACGGCCAATCTACACAAAGAAAATTTACATTATCTCCAACCTAACTGCTCCACAGGATACTTGATCATTATTATTGCTAGGTTTTTAAAGTATTTCTTATTGTCGATTTTTTTATGACAGTGTTTGTCACTCTCCAGAAATACGAGCAGGATAAAACTGCTACTCTAAGCCATTAAAAGAATAAATAATAAAATATAAATATAATTAAGCTGTGTATTGTCAGTAGTTTGGTATATTTATAAACATCAGTGCAAAAGGAAGGAAACAGCTAACGAATCTACACAAAAGAAGGACTAATTATAAATTAAGGATACCACAGATAGATTTTCAAGAGACAAAAGGTAAGCTTGTGTGCTAATTTTGGTTTTGTTCTTCCAATCAATTTTCTTCAAATTTCATTGTCCTTTGTTCATGTTCACCTTTTATGATCTTTGACATTTTAGTACTTGGAAAAGCATAGTTCTTAAAGTGAAAGGTTAAGATGGTAGCTTATTATTACATGATCTGATGTTGTAGTTGGTAGTAAGGTGTACGTACACATACACAACTCTGCCGGTACCGGGTTAGGGAATCGGAAATTGGATTATTGATTAAGTGAGTCATCCATCATCATTGTCTAGCATCATGAATCATTGTCAGAGTTGGACTGCATTATAAAATAGTGAATGTGTATTATGAACTGACATGACTTGATTCGTGCAATCAAGCAAGGAAGAGTAGCATGCCATGTGCCAGCAGCAGTAATAATAATAATAATAATAATAGTGGTATTGTTCTGACGCCAACGCAATTCAACGCCACCATATCACATCATCATCATCACACACATACACATGTGGTTTGGCAACAACAACAAAACAATTTTTACTGTAGGACATGCGGTTCTTACTATCTTGCCGCCTTGCAAATTGTTGGCAAAAGTTGAAGTTTCACTTTTTATATTTCATTTTCATATCATATCTCTTCCCTATATCTTGCGGTGTTCGTATCCCATCCCATTACTTCACCACTTTACTTTATACATATTATTTATACTAACACCACTACTGCTGCAAGTCTTTCTAATCTGCTGGGGCTGCTGTTGGACTTGTACATATTTAGATAGAACTGATATGTTTTGCTTTGGTTTGCATTTTTTTTACACATGAAGAGATTCATCATCATCATCATCGTCGCTATCACTAACACGCTAAATAGATAATCATGATCAAGTAGTCGTGTTGTCGTAGCCGTGATTCATGATGAATGACGTTATCTTTCTATATCGTCTTCACAAAGTACACAT
Source organism: Paronellides praefectus (assembly GCA_027744595.1). Taxonomy (NCBI): domain Eukaryota; kingdom Metazoa; phylum Arthropoda; class Collembola; order Entomobryomorpha; family Paronellidae; genus Paronellides; species Paronellides praefectus. The sequence goes on from JAITYZ010002545.1 coordinate 7,606, forward strand.
AAACATACTAGTACTGCGTAAGCGAGCAGTTTTGCAGTGCAGTGCAGCAACTGCATAAAGATAAGATTAAAAAACACGCTTTTTTACGCAATCTCTTTATATTGTGGTGTTGCTCCTTTAAACGTCAATATTTGCATTGCATATCTTTCTCAAATAAGTCATATTATTATTATCATCATAATATTATTTTTCTTCATTTATTTATCTGTGTGGAAAGCTGAAAAGCTGTTTTACACGCAGTAAATTTACTCATTTGTAATTCATAGCTCAACAACAGCAAACAAACTTCCTTTTTTACCTTTATTCATATTCATTCTTTCTTGGATAAAAAAATATATATTATATATATTTCCTGCTGCATACCAAACATCAACAACGCCTAACCTAACATATATATATAAACTGATGTCAGAGTCATATCAAAATATTATTGTATTTACTATGCCACACATCACAAGTAAAAAAAATGTTTTACTTTGTTCTGCTGTGCTCTGCTCCTTTATTTCCTTTTATGTATTTTTTTTACGTTTTTTACAAGATTTTATTTTCATCTTGATAAGATAATATGATGATTATATTATGGTACGATTATATAAATGTATATATGTATATTATATATAATATCTCCAAACAAATTTAAAACAGATACAACAATAAAAAAAATAATAACATTATTATTTTATTACACAAAAAGCATATTGTTCCTTTGCTCCTGTGGTGCGTGCGTATGTAGTTATGTAGTCGTGTAGGATGCAGTGGATGCAGTAGGACCATTTTACCCCATATAATTCACATTCACACAACAACAACAGTAGTTGTTTATAATGTAAACTTTATATGAATCATTTTCTTTGATGATGACTTGATGACGATGATGATATTATGATACCATTTCTTACAGACTGCAGTCAGTCTTCTTCTTATCCTTTAAGATTAGAAGCAAGAAAAGACAAGCAGAGCAGTTTAACAAGCTGTAATCGTAGCACTACGCCTGCACTGACTTTATAGCTATGTGTGTACGAAAGGGATTTATGAATAGGAATAGGGGCATACTGGCTTACATGATATTGAATATGAGCATAATATTTATTTTAATGAATGAGGTTGAATTAAAATCCCTTGGAATGATGATGATGATGACGATATGCGAGCAGGAGTAGTGAGATGAGATCACATATTTTTCTGTTTTATTATGATGACGATGATGATGATGACGATTACTTTAATTTTCTTTCATATAACATGAGAACGAGGAGGGAGGAGATATACAAATGTATTTAGGAGTTGCGTTGTTGTAGCGGCGAGCAGTAACCTATTACATTTTAAATGAGTGACATTTTGCCATGTTGGCGTTTGGTGGTCATTGTCTGTCATCCTCATCATTCTCTTTAGAACTGATTTGGCGTTTGTTTGTGATCAACTGACACACTCTCTTGTTGAACTCGTCAGCGACCCGAAACCCAAAACAAAGGTCACAATCAGAATGACGGCGATTCTCTCTCACTCCATCCCCATATTATTATTATTAAGTAGTTTCAATTGACATTAGGGAGGAAGTGGTGTATTAAAATTTAAAACTGTATTGGGTGTTTATATAAATCTTGCCTTGAAAGGGACTTTGTTAGTTATACTGTTCTTCTCATCAAATACTCCAATAGGAGCAAATTGGATAATAAATTTGAAGTAAGTTAGCACATTTTTTTACCAGCCGCAATCAAACAGTGTTTCATATCGTTGGGAAAAAATTATTCTTGTCTGATTTTTTTTAAATTTGCCCAGAATTACATATTCACAAGATCCACAAAGTTAACAAGATTAAATATACGTAATCTCATATGAGATCCACGCATTTTTGTAGCGTTTACATTGTGCATCCTGTTGTAACTTTACTGCACCAGATTTTTTATGTATATCTGCATAGGGTATTTATGTTCAATAATAATCATGCACGCTTTTCAACTCTGGAGCTACTATTGCTGTTTGACTCTGACTCATCCTAACTTGGTAAAAGATCTCTTTTCATTCAGTTGTTTCCTTCTTGTTCGCAAGCAGTACCAGCAACATCGACGAATTGAATCTCTATAGTAGTCACAGTGTAGATTCTACACAAGTCAAGTAAAAAAAATCACTTATGCAATATCTCATTCAGTTGATTTGACAGTCATCAGACAAGACAGTCAAAGTATTAGTGTTTTTTTCTGGCTCTATCTTTAGTACAAAAAAAGCTGCCGTTTCTGTCTAGTCTGGTGAAACTGGGCTTGAAAGGAATGAATTCATGGATCGTACATTGTGGATTTTAACATTCGTGAATGGAGAATCTCTATGCCGTTGGATTACATTTACATGGCATAAAACGCATGTACATTACTCTACGTTAGGAAAAACGCTGAATAACTTATTCCTACTGATCCAGGATTTCCAGATTTATCGTTAGAACTCCAAACTTATTTGGAGTGTCTTATCAATTCAGTCGGTGGTGGTACGATTTATCGACAGTTGGCATAGTAACATTACATGAATATTAATTTTCTAAAGGAGGTAACATGCAAGTAAATTGGTACTTTAAGTACTTACCTATGCATATTATTAATATGTATTAATAAATATTCAATTTAAAATGATTTTGTTTGAGTAGAGGTTATACCAATCGTAAGCAAATGGCAGAAATATCATATAATCATATTAGCTGTGTCGCTATATATCTACTTCCGGATTTGTCTACTAATTGTGTATAAAAATGTAAGGAATTATACGTAGCTCAAATCCAATTATATGCTTAGTTTAGTTATTTAATTGAAATGCAAGTCAAATTCAAGCATCTTTTTTGTCTCAGTAGACTATAGGGTATTCCCGATCTGGAATCTGTCTAGTAGTGTATTACGTAATAAAAGAAAGTGACAGCTGTGGGCTGTGACATTCTCCAGATAGAAATCTATAAACGTATATTCTAGTGCGATTTGCTGTTATATTATGTTCATTTGTAAAAAAACTTAATTTTTTTGTCTCCTGTTGCTCCAATGTTTGTATAGATATCTTGAGTGACGACGAGTATTGGAACACTGGAACAGTAACTCACATTCCAACAAGCTAGTGCTGTGTAAACAACGAACTGCTTTGTATTGACGCAAGTTTTTATTCTATCTTGAGCGGTGTTGGTGACAGAAGGTCTCTGAAAAGTCTGTCTGTGAAGCTACCTGAGTGAAAGTGACTGTTTGTGAGGCAGACAGTCAAGTAATGCCTGTCAATATGGGTGAGTGGGGCCAAGAGTTTATGTAATTATCATTATGATTACGTTCACTTTGAATAAGGTTTTAAATTTTTGATCAATTGTTTAATTTTGGCATATTTCAGAGGAACAAATTGTAATGACACCAACTGCGAAAACGGACAAGTACACGACTATCGTGGTGGAACGACGACGTGTTGAACTGAGCGATGCAAATTCCTCCGAAAATAGGAAAATCCACGTCGCAGGCGGAGACCACACTGGCATTATAATAAACAAAGAGATAAATGGGTCAGTGCCACCAGACCCTTTGCCTTGCCAGCTTTCTTTAGAATTCAAAGTGTTTCTTGTAAACGCCACCACCCAAAAGCACACTTTGGAAAGTCGACAACTTAGATTCTGGTTCAAGGATGATCTATCCCCAGCGGATCGAGCAAAGTATTCCCAAGAGTTTTTCAAGGAGTTGGTTCAGCCCCTATCGTTTCCGAGATGTTACACGGGGTTTATCATGAAGGTATTGAAGTTGATGCAGGTGCGATTCGTAAACATGAGGAAAATTGAGATTGAATTACGGCAGCTGGAACAAACTGATCATCCACCAATGAGGCCAAGTAAGCTCAGATTTTTAATTCCTTATCCATAAAAGTCGGCAATTGACAACCAGTGAAATTTATTTATTTTATTATTATTTTTTGAATTTATTTACTTTGTATATATTTATATATTATGCTGTGTTAATAAATAGCAAATCGAGGTGCGATCCTCTTTGAGTTAGACAGAATGGCTCGAAAGTCAGAGACAATGACCAGGTCAACAACGACCACTACTACGACAACGAAGCATGAAAAAAATAAAAAAGGTTCTTATAAAAATCAAATGCATTTGGAGTGTGTGGCTTTGTTGTTTGACATTTATAATTAATATAATAAGTCACTTTGTCGTAAAAAAAATATATAATTGCACTCCAAAAAGTTTTCGCATTTTTTTTGTAATTGAACCCATTAAACTAATAGATTAGATGATTAGTGTGTTGGTTTGTTGGTGGTCACATCTAACTATTAATTTTCTAATTAAAGTTTTCTTTTGACTGTTTAATTACTTAATAATAAGAGGAGACCAGAAAATTAAATAGTAACAAATTATTTTAATTTATCATTTGCAGCCTCAACTGAGCCAGGAAGCGCTGGGGAAAGAATGGAACTCTCCGAAACAAAGTTGCTGGAAATGATTGAATGTGCTTATCCCAATCCAGTCACGCTCTCTGATATGGCCAAGTATGTTAGAATATTTTTTTGTGTAACGAGTGTGATCTGTTAATTTTAAGAGTTTGGTGGTCATTCTAACCCGAATCTACATTGTGTGTTCATTTTTAGGCAAACATGCAGTTCAGAAGAGGAAGTTCGCCATCACGTCACCGCACTACAAGTCAAGGGCTTGATAAAAGCAATAGATCCTCATAGCACATCCTTTACCCGCGTCGTTCTAAATGAAACTGCCATGTCCCACCACCAGTCAAAAGTTTGTTTATTTGTATTGCGACAAAGCTGTAGAAAAGGAGAGTGGTGGGTTGGAATTCGAAACAAGAGGCTACGTACCAACAAGTCTTGTTCTACAAGATATCGCCGCAGATATTCAGGAGGATGGAGAAGAGGAATGGATTCAGGCGGCCGAAGAAGGCATGCAAATTTTGGGAGACGCTGAAGGAGTTGATTTCACTAGACCACCGCAAAGTAGCGACAAGTTGTTCATGGCAATAGGAGACAAGGATGTAATTGAGGTGGCGCATCCTACACCTGCAGAAAATCATCATCCCCATCAACAACGACGACTGGAAAGTCGAGTTCATCTGGGCGCTATTGCTGGCGGACGAGCAGTCTCAAAAGAGGACTACGTCCGACAAGAATTGGCAGCTAGACTAGGGATCTTAGCTTATGATTCCGAGTATGACGCAGTGTTGGAAAGTATCATTGGCAATAGACGGGATGCTTTTGTGGTCATCAGAGGAATCTCGGACTACAAGGACGGCACAAGGAGAAAGGATTGGCAAGGTTATTCTGCACTTTTAGCAGCAGCATACGCAAAAGTTATCATCAGCCGATTGGAACCACCAATAGATGACTAAGTTTAAAAGAGATGTATACATATGTCGGCTACAGAAACAAACACAAAATTTTACCTACAGATGAACTCTATGCTTAAATTAATAATTAAATATTTTCCTTAAAACAAAGAAATCTCTATGAAAAAAAACGTATATTATATACCATACACACCAACCATACACCGAAAAGAACAGCTTATAAACCTTCATCATCTAGTCCTACAATACATAAACCTTACCTATTTATCTTGAAATTCTCACCAAACAAAACTCAAATTCAACAACGTAAAGCAACAGCCACAAAAACAAAGCAAAAAATACTATATTATTACTATTATGTACCCAGAAATAGAAGAAAATAATAATTATTATTAAATGTAATTCTCGTAATTGGAGAAGAAAGGAAATTTTAAGATTAAAAAATTAGCCTGAGATCATTCAATGAAATTTGAACGTCTATATACAATATACCTGCTACACACAGAATTATTATTATTATTATTATTATAACTATTGCGTTTGGAGATAGAAGATACATATAATAATAATTAAATAAATAAATGAAAAGTTGTTCCTCTATTCAATGAGATATAAAAAAATATGGAATTGTGTCTCGTCTTCGTCTTTTTGCATTTTTTACAAACATTTTATTTAAAAATCATCAATAAACATTGACATACATCATAAATAGATTACATGATGCAACACTATACTTGATATAATTTCACGATAACTAAAACATTGATTATTGCAGATTAAATTATTAATCGCCAACAAGCAAAATCATTCATTTAGGTATATATAACTATTAATAACAAGTAATAGCATCCTTCATCAATATTATAATAATTAAATTACATAAACAATAGTTTAGTTGGATTAATGTTACAAATCTAACAAAGTTAAGAAACGTTTATATATTAATAAAGTAACTTTAGACGGTAGCATAGAACTAAGACTTTGTTGGGGATTTACTCAAATTCAACTTCAGGCCCGTTTCTCTTCGGTCGTTGTTCTGAGGCACTGGCAAAGACTTTAAAATGTTTTTTGGCCTATAAGCCTCCAAATCATCTTCTACCTGACCTTGATCACCAGACATGTCCCCAAAGTCCATTGCAACTTCATTTTTATCTCGTACAAGGAGCACCAATTCATCACTGTAAACGTACAGTGATTTTCTGACCGGAGGAACAAGAGGAAACCAAGCCAAGTCCTGAATTAACCTGGGTGACATTTGCCAGGGATACCCTATGCCATCCGGTTTAGCTACCTCCACTTCAAGGCTATCTGCAGCAGCATCAGTAATTCCCATCGATTCCTTCAGCTTTGCCATCAGAACGTCCTCAAAATCAGTTGAATAGTCGTGAAAAACTTTTATTTCTTTTGGCGGATCCAAAATTCCAGTACTTGGATGCCAGCGACGGTAGATAAGGCAATAGGTCTTTTCAGTTAACGTACACGGCTCATCAAGAATCTGCACGTATATTTCGCCACAGTGAATGGATGATGCGGTAAATACATCTTGCACCTTGGTGTTGGGCCGCAAGACCTTTGATGGATTCGTACGGATCTTCTTTCTTATTCTAACCTTGGAGGGGTCTACCGAGCTGGGGTCACAAATTTCAGATTTTTCGATAACCGTTGTTTTCAAAGTATCAACTGACATGGCCATCGTGACTACAATGTCCGTCAAGTACTCAAGCGGCTAAAAAAGACAATACACCAATATGCTATAAAACTACATTTAACAACATGATCATATTTCAAAATCATTAATTTAAAAAAAAAATATACTGCTGTTACATTTAAAATTGAGCCAAGGTTCAGCTTATAAACCGGCAAACGTGCCTCTCCATCTTGAAGTCTGTGTTCCAACTTGACGTACAAATGATCAAAAGGTTTAACAGTTGATATGCGTTCTGTCATGCGACGCATCTCTGTTGACTCATCTTTGTCGATCTTATACAATACAAAATCAGTTTCTGGAACAGATATCCAGTGAGAGACCCGTTTGCTAAGGGCGTACAATGGAGTCTGAGCATCAATGCGAATTTCACACACTGAAAACACAATGCAAAATTATCAACAAATGCATATATCTCGAAACAATGTAGTTTTTTTTGTTTGACTATAAACCATTAATAAAATACGTATGACGAATGACTTTAGAACTTACGGGCAAGGTTATCTTGCTCTGCACGCACGGCGCTAATCATCTTCATAAAGTAATCTGCTCTTTTGCTGCATGCCAACACGGTATCTGCAACTGGAATATCAGCAGCAGTAGCGTCCGGACCACCGATCTTTGTTGCTGCAGCTACTGAAGAGTCCGCTTTCCCACTGTCAATACTTTGTTCTTTTTCTGATACTGCTTCTCCAGGTACTTTTTGAGCA
>JAITYZ010002546.1:0-10367 GCA_027744595.1 Paronellides praefectus
CTTACAAAAAAATAAATCTGAAAGCACTCCCACCACCACCACCAAAACAACAACTTCATTAATTTTTTTCGTGCTTTATACCAACTTGAAGAAGGAAAAAGGAGAAAAGACTAAAGAGAGAAAACGGGATGTTATATTTTGGTTGGGAAAATAGAAAGTGGAACGGATTCTCTTTTCCTATTTTTTTCTTGGTCGATGGCGGATTTGAGTGGAGAAGGAAACAATGTATACTAAATGCAAATGGCAGCAGGAAAACTAAACTGTGTGTTGTGTACCAGGGCTTTTATAGACATTAACCCGACACCAGCACCAACGACTTAAGTAAGTGCCTGTCCATTACACAATTTTCTTGTTGTTTTTCTCTTCTTCTACTTCTTTCTTGTCCCATTATCCCATTTTTATAAGAATTTTTATTATATATGTTTTGGCTTGTTGTGGTATGTTCTTGTGGTGGTGGTGATGGTGGTGCGGGTGAATATATAAAAAAATGTTACTACAAAGCACAAAGCCAGAAACCTAATTCACTAGTCCATTCACATCCATAATAGTTTCTTCTTCTTCTTTTCCCCCTTCTTCTTCTACTCTCATTTTAATCCTTTAAATCTCTTATTTTTCTCTCTCTCTTTCTGTAAAAAAAACACTCGTAATACTCATGTAACAAAACAAAAGCAACAACAGAAAAACCACAGTAGTAAGAAGAAGAAGTAAAAAACATATTGTATGGGAAAACAAGCGCATTGCGTTTGTTTTCACTGATTTACACTCTTGATTAGTTTTAGTTTGTCTGGTGTGGGTAGTATGTAGTTGGCTGGTAAATAATACCAACAAAACAGTAAGTTATACAATAATAATAATAACAATAATAACATAACAAACATCAGGGGAAAAAATCAGACCAACGGGACTAACATAGGCCGCATTGATGAAGCCCTCTCGCTCTCTCTCTTTTTCAGCTTATTTTTTTTCTTGACTCTTTTAACTTTTTATAGTGTACTAACTAAATGAAATATTGTTTGTATGTTTATATTCCTCTGCCACCACCTCCACAATACCACCATATAACTCCCCTCACCCTCCTCACGTTACACACACATGTGTGTGTGTGTGTGTGTGTTAAAATCCGGTAAATATGCATGTAAAAAAATTCTCTCGGTGATATGCATTTGTGTGTACAACAGCCATAATATCTCCATCATCATCAGCAGCAGTAGTAGCAGTAGCAGCAAAATATCACCATAATATACCTAATATACACCTGTACACCACCACCAGCAACATCCATAAAACAACGTCCTTTTTTCCTCTCTCTCTCCCTCTTTTTGTTTTTCAGTTTGCTACTTTTTCTTTCTTTCCATTTTTTTCGTCGTGATGGGGTAGTAGCATAGTAGCAGCAGTAACAACAACATCAAAACCGTGAATAAAAAGTAATCTATAGACGAGATCATTTTTTTCCGTATAAAAAAACGACTGTTCTGTTGTTTTGTGTCGTTTTCGTTAGTGTTGCTCTGTACAACAAAACAGGAATTAAGTCTCTGCATCCTGCAGAGAATGACCAATGACCAGTAGCTATGTACATACCTATATAAATGTAATGTATGTAGATGTAGAGCATTTGCCCATAAAAAAGCTTGTCTCGTGTGTTTTGTTAACCCTTTCCTTTCTCCTTCTCTATCCCTACAAAAACGAGTAAGTAGTCATGATATAATCCAGAACAGCAGACAGGAAAATGCATATAAGCACACCTTTGACTTGACAGAACCAAAAAAAAAAACTTTTGCTACTGCTTTGCTAGCTGCAAAATGTTGTGCCGGGCGTTTTCCATGCCGCTATATAACCGATACCGCCTCCATCACCACCACCGCCACCTTCAGCAAGCATTTCTGCTAACTAAAACCTACTTCCTCTTTATTTTCCCTTAAAGAATCTATACAATAAATCCATACACACATATTTTTTTATCAAGCATGCATGTAATAAACCATACTACAATATATTTTCGTTGCTACTGCTCCTCTGTTCCTTTCCCTTTCCATTCTTCACACAAATCATTCCAAAATTTTCTCCTTTCCTTTTCTCTACCGTCCGTCCCGTCCATCGTGTCATAAAAAATATTCGGGTGAAACCTTGACTTTTTCCATGCTGCTAGGTATACTGTTGTCGATGATGATGATGATGATGATGATGGTGATCACCGCGTTATATGATGTTTCGGACTTTTGAACACAGGTTGGTTATTTTTTTTCGCTGGTCCTCCGGTGGTGGTAGTGGTGGTGGCGGTGTTATAGCTTGTTTGCGTGTGAGAATGAAAAAAGGTAAAAACGACATGGTATTTTCTACATGATGCATAGTGCACACACGTTTCCTATGAATGTTTTAAAAAATGTAGAAAAAAAAATAAATTCATAGCCAAGCCAGTGGTGGTGGGTGACTAGTGACTAGTGACCATATAAAAAAATATAGGCATATATTTTTGGCGTATCACTGCAGTACAATTTTTTCCAGCTTTTTTGATGGTGGTGGTTGGTGTAAGCATGTTATTATTGCATATTACCATTTCTCCCTCATTTCTTTTCCTTTTCTGTCTACACCACACACACACAGTCGGTAGTCATGTATCTATAATAATAATAAAAAAATGTAAAAAAGTGGTGTTGAACACGAGTTTTGTTTTAGTTTGTGTGCATGAGAGTAACAGAAAGAGCAGAGCAAGAAGTAGCAATAGCCCTAGTAGTAAAGTAACAGTGAAAAACTAACAACGTAACAATTTTTTTATATATACCCATTATATTATATATATTTTCATAAAAATTTGTGTGTGATATGATATCAGAGAAATAAAATGGTAAGTATTTTGTTGTAGAAAAAGCAATGTGGTATAAGCATTTGTAAATATGTAATACATTTTTATATGTGGTACAGCAGCAGTAGATTTATTTTTTTAAATATTTTTTTTGGGAAAGTATTTCTTATTTGCGTGTAGCCAAATTTCTCTTTCCATCTTGCTCTCTGTTACTCTGTTGTTCATATAAATACATGAAGATTACATGTTACAAGCGTTGTAGTAGGGCTCTCTTCTTCTTCACTCAACTCAACAAAAAACACGCTATAAAAAAAATAAATGCCATTGTAGTAGTAGTTTTGCAATAGCAGTAGTAACACTGTACTTTTACTTATCATGATTTTTTTATATTACATTTTTATAATGTAAATAGGTATAGGAAAGTATGTAGGTATATAAACATTGCATATTGCTTTTTTGCTTATCACTAAATACTAAAGTGAATAGGAGTCAATTATAGGCCATGTAAAAGTTGGCAATATGCACCAGAATATAGCTGCTTATTGGACTATAAGTATGTAATGTAATGGAGGAGTAGAAGCATAAGGAGTAGTTGTTGTAATAGCAGCAGCAAAAGCAACCCTTTCTTCTTCATCATCATCATCGTGATCACCGGCATCATCTTTGCAGTTCTTATTTGGAATTGGAAAAGGAAATTTTTGAGCTTTTTTTTGTATTGTTCTTCTTCTTCTTATTTTTGAGATGTTGAGTTTTTTTTGATGATGCTACACTTCTTGTTACGATATGGCTTATTTATACGACTTTGTGTGCAAGCCAACTAAGTCATGAAAACAAAGTCGTTGTGTTTTCTGTCTTTTTGTCGCATGTTCTCCTCTCTGTAATTGCTTGCTATACTACCAATATAATAATATGTATATGTACAACAAATACAAATACAACAACTACTGCTATTCCTTTTAGGAGGAGGAGGAGGACGGCGACGATGATCATGATCATTCTGATGCTGATTCGAATAAGTTTGTTGGAAGAAAGAAGTGTGCATATGTAAAAAAATATATATTTTAGACTGGTTTGTTTGTAAAATTCGTGGGCATTTTCTTGATAGGAGTGTAGGCTCCTTCACTGCTGCTACCCTTTTAAAACTGGCTTCTTCTTTGACTTGTCCTTTTCCTCTTGATACATTTTTTCTTGGCTACTCATGCCACTGCTGCTGTTGTTATTGTGTCTTGCATTCAGAATTCATAGCAGCTAATGGAATAAAAAAAATAAATGGTGATGATGATGATGATGATGATCTTGATGATAATTATTTGAGCTCAGTTTGCCTACGTGGTGTCGCTGCTTCACTTGCAGTTCCGTTCGGAGACCGACACAAAAAAATATTTATTTAAATGAAAATTTAAATAAGTATTATAAATCCTGATTATAATCATCGCAGTGCAAAAGTGCCATAATATTGTATATAAAGCTAAAAGGCTACCGTACACTTGAGCATGTCATATAAAAAATATATTTTTTCTTAATTGCACGCATTTAAATTATTACTGCAACTACAATAATAATAATAATATAATAAATAATTTGGTTGAAGTTATTATTGCGCACATGTTATATTGTGTTCTCTTTATATCTGTCGGAGGATGTTGGTGTGGAGTGTGGATGAGCATAATGGCATATTATTTGAAACGTGAGATTAAATTGTATTGTAACTTGTTCCATCAACATCATCCATCTTTTTTTTGCAATTTGCGAAAAGTCAAGTAAAATGAAAAGGTTTTAACATGTTTTGGCGCAAATTGACGCAATAATCATAACCCTTAAGAGACTCATGGAAGAATACTAATAGCACGGCAGAGTGCAGCGGTATTAATACACACAGACACACATAGAGACACACACGAACGCTTTCGGCATCTTATATTTATGGACTGCTTTATTTTTATTTTAAAAAAAGCCAAAAGTACGTGATGGCATTATTGTTGTTGAAAAGTACGCTGTTGATTGTTTTGTGGTGTAGGGATGATGGTGATGGTGGTAGTGGCAGTAGCAGTTTTAAAAGAAAAACAGCTCACCACCACACCAACAACACCGACAACAACCGGAAGATGTGTACAATGCATTTTCTTGGTCTGTCTACTCGAGTGATATAGAAGAAGAAAAAACTGGTAACAGAGCAATAAAAAAGTCTCGAAAAATTGATTAGCTTACATACTTTCCTGCATATAATCTTGTTTTTTTTATTCTACTGCATTTTCAAGGAAAAAGATATCACCTTAAAAAAACTAAACCATGCTGTTTAATAATATGTGGTTGTGAATCACCCCGTGCACTCATACATACCTATGTTACATAGGCTATGTATATATATAATATACACATGTGTATGTGTACCTAGTACCTAACGTAATTTCCTCCTTGAGATGAAAAATATTATATAAAACTTCTCTCTATAAATATATTATTTTTTGTTATGTATATAAAACTTTATAACAAAAATTTTTGCCTCTTCTTGCCAACTTCCCATCCATCCAAATTCAGCCGTCGTCTTTTTTTCTCATATTCTCCGTTTTTTCATCATCATCATCGCCACCACCACCACTGTGGCATGGCATTCTAAGTAAGAAAATTTGACTTTTCCTCCCAAACTAGTTTTGATACACCTTCCTGACTAAAAAGTCAGACCAGAGGAGAGCAGGAGAAGAAGAAGAAGACGAGAGGAGTGAAATAATATAATATATAAATAATAATATAATAATAATAAAAAATAATATGAGCCAACTTTTTCATTATTACTTTTATACCCACAATGTATACATACATATACCTAATATCTTAATGCAGACACATACACATGAGGTGTGTGCACATGTTGAGTGTTTCTGCTCTTGCCCTACCTTGGCTTTCAGAGAATGCATGGGCACACATCCGTCTTTTGCTTGGAACATGACTCTGTGGCGAGTTGATCATCATCATCATCAACAACATATTATTCTCCGTTGTTGATGTTGTAAAGGAGATGCATGTCTTCCTCTCTCTCTCTTTACTTTTTTTGCCTATGCCCTAATAAACCTTCTGTCGCCCTCATTCTATTTGCCACTAGTTTACATTTGCCGGTTTTATTTAATACAAAATACTAATATATAAATACACATTTGTATAAGTATTTGTATAAGTAGTAGTAGTAGTAATGTAAGTGATAAGAAAAAATGTAAAGTACACTGTTTGTGTAACGCTCGTAAGTGTGCACAATGCGCACAGACCGTCAACTCTACTCAACATAAAGTCAGATAAAAAAGGATCAACGCAACAGCAGTAGTCGTCGTCAGAAAAAGTTAGCAGCAGCAGCAGTGGCAGCAGTTGATGTATAAAAATGATTTTATATTCTGGTCGTGTTTCACCTTTTCAGCTGTTTGGTCAATGAGGGAATACGTCCGGTTCCAAAAGAGCTTTACTTTTTTTTGTCTTTTACACACAAGAAGACTGACTGAGAGAAGACAGAGGAAAAAAAACTTGTACAGGGAAAGTAATATTAAAACCAACGACCAGTTGACGATATGTAATTAAAATTCAAATACACATGCGTATATATAGGTATGCTGTAGGAGTCTACTTATACTTACATAAGTCTACCTGTTTAGTAAATGGCTTATTTTGAAAACACGACATGCGAAAAAAAAGTTCTCTTATTATTATCTCTTCTCTCACCTCACCTCACGCAGATTCCCTCTCTCTGTGTTTGTCCAACCAATTACTCATTTTTTAACATAATGAGCAAAACCACGTTTTTAAAAAAACTCGTCCTTCCATCCGTCATTTTCATCCTCGCAAAAATTCATTTATGTTCAGTCGTCCCAGCAAAAAATAAACCATAATGATAATTATAAAAAAAGTGTACATGAACTCCCCTGACATATCATCATACTAAGTTTAAAAAAAGTAAATGAAGACTCTGCTCCGCAAAGGAATACATACAGGAAAAAGGTTAAAAAGCAGTCTATTTTTTTGCTGTTAATGTTTATACCCTCATCAACACATAAACCTATCTATCTATCCACCCACCCTAGACACACAGCAAACAGTCTCAGTATAACAGACAGACACACGGTAAAAAATATAAAAAAATGAAGTTTTTAACGTGAAACAATTATTATTACGAAATTGGGAGTAAAATTCTTCTTTTTTACTCTTCGTCCGAGTCATTCGTTGCAGGTTTTTTTCTGTGATGTTACAGTAAAAAGCATCAAACAACATGAAAACTTGCGTATATACAAGTAATATACCTATATAATGTGTACATGTACAAAATGTACATCAGGTTAACCGGAAATAATTACATGTTTTTCAATCTTTCTTATTCTTCACTCAATTTCTCTCTCTTATTTTACCAAAAAAAACCTTATTAATTCTTGTTTAAAGTGTTATTTATGAGCAGTGTACAAGTACATTATAATATGCCAATATTATACATCATTCTTTTGTGCAACTCAACCGTTTAAAATGCATTTGCCCGCAGAATTGAACTTTGAATGGAAAAACCTTGTGGCATTAGATATTATGCCGGCGCTGCTGTTGGTATGGTGGTGGTGGTGTAAATGGCAATACAATGCAGCATTTTTCACTTCTCACGACAGGGCCACAAGCTTTGTAAACCCAAAAAATATTAGTATTAAAATCCAGCTTTAACCTCAACAACAGCAGCAGTAGAAGTTTTCCTGAAACAGTTCAGTAGTCAAGTCACACAATCAGTTGTATTGTATGTAGCACTACGTTGCGTTGTCTGTCTGCCGCTGGTTTTTATGATAATGATTGCATGATGCCGGGCTGGCTGGCAGGCATCGGGCTAGTTTTTTGGTAGTAAAAAAATTACTTACCTATCTTTATTTCTCTCTCTCTTTCCGTAAAAAAGTGAATTTGCTCACATTATCATTACTTATGTTTATAGCGCATTGCAGCTCTACTTTTTTCACAGTAATAACAATAATAATAATATATACTAATGAATAGCACATTTTTTTATAGAAATTATGTGTCTGCGTTTTTGCTGCAGAGAAGAACCAACTTTAAAAAAAAAAAATTTACTGTTTCACTTTACGCACGCAAAATACGTCCATAAGTAAAACCGAGATATATGTATCTCTTATATAACTCGTTACACTAGCAAAATATTACTATAATAGCAATTGGAGTAGTAAAAGTAGAAGAGTTGAATAATGATAATAATTTGAAGCAGCATGATATGATGATGATATGGTCGGTTTGACCATTTACTTTTGCTATTTTACCAGGTAGAATTTTTCAGGGTCATCCATATAAGTAAGTATATTATACTCCAAACACCAGAGCAGAATAATAATAATAGCATCATCATCACATATACACACCACCACCACCAGCGAAAATATATATATAGCTAAATATATGAATATTATATAAGAAACACAAGTAAAAAACTAGGGAGCATAATAATAATACATGTTGATGATGATAATGATGATTGTAATCACAAGTTGCATGCAAAATGCAACCAGTGTACTCAGTCAGAGAAGAGCAGCAGACACGAAATAAAAAAAACAGAAAAAGTGTTCACTCCGCGCGCACGCACCGCACTTGCATATTTACTACAGCAACAACCAAACCAACATTATATTTTTTTTGCCATTGGAGGTGCATTGATAACTATCTTGCTCTGATGGAGGTGGTTTCATTTTTTTTGCTCTTGCTGCATTACTACTACTAATACTGCTGCTATAATGTACACTGGTCTCATTTGCTACTACTTACGACTACTACTGATTTGCAAAGATGATAATAATGAGATAAATAGAGAAACAAGAAAAAATGACGACGGTGTGGTTGTGGAAAGAGAAGAAAAAAAATACAATCTATCTATCCATCCATCGTCTTTTTTTTATCCACACACACAACACACTGACTTTACATACTCTGTGTACTCACTCAAAAAAGGGTTGAATGAGAATGAATGACTTAATTTCTTCAGTTTTGTTGTATGTTTTGTACGCACACAACCTATGTGTATGTACGTATGTATGTGTGTATATGTGCACATATCAAAATGAATATTATGCTTGCCGCCGCCGCCGCGCCGTGTTGATTTTTTGATGATGATAATGATAAGAAAGGAGGGATTACTATTATGAGCGTCATTATATGCATTTCAATTAGCAGAAAAGTTAAAGCAATTTGCACTTATGTAATTTGTAATGCAATGCATAATATTATTATATACATCTATATGCACAGGCTCAAAATGAAATACTGATAGCAATAAAAAAAGGTTAATGATAAAATAAAGAAATATATTGTATTTACTTCACTTACAAGTCGACGCACAGTTAGTTTTCATATTTCATTTATCTCATTGTACGCATCCTTTTATAGCATCATAAATAGGTATATAGAAAAAAAATGGGGTAACATGAGAAAAAAATTATATTCATTGTATAAACTTTAATTAATTAATTTAAAGCACGTTTTGATAATAATAATAATAATAATAAATAGGGAAACAAGAAGTAGAGTAGCAGTAGGTTCAGTGGTAGTAGTAGTAGTAGCAGCAGTAGTAGTAGAAGGAGTATCAGCAGCAGTAGAAAATATATATTTAAAATAAGTTGCTCCAGTAGAAGTATTTGGATTGGAGGACATTCCACACACCGTGTTAAATTGCTGAACAGGACATTTTCAAGTAATAAGTGTTCAAGAAGTATGTAGGCATACGCACACACATACATACATAATATATTTTAAAGACAAGTGGATAGCTACAAATAAAAGCAGAAAGAAAAAAAGACACAAAACCAAATAAGAAAAAAATTATACAGATATTCACCATTCCAGAGTAAAAAAAAAAGAAAAAATGACAGACAAGTTGGTTGAAATAATAAAAAAAAGAGTTGGTTGGTATAGTTTAGACTTTTTTCAAAACCATTATTCCCATCACACCATCAGTCCCACCAACAACATAACAGCAGCACTACACACCACCACCGCATCACTAACAAGAGTCATTCTCTCATCATCATCATCTCACTCAAATAGCCAATGTGACATTATATCTTCAACTACACAACTGAATTAGCATACTCCATTCTCCTGTGTGTGATTGCGAGTTGTACTACCTGTACCAGAAGAACTACTTTTTTTTATTTTCCTAATAAATGCCTTGCTTAAGCAGTTTACATACCAAGATGACTCTCTCTCTCTCCCTGTGTCTCAGCCTCGGACGACAATTTATTTTAAAAGACCTGCTTTGCTATGTAAATAGCATGTATTGTGTCCTCTGCCTGCCGTGATCATGATGATGACGATGATGATGTTGTTGTGCACATTTTCTAATTCATTTGCATTTAGTAGTTTAGTATCCTCCTCACTGCACACAACACACATACACACTCATCATCATCATTATCATCATCACAAGCAAAAACGCTGTTTAGCTAATGTTTTTTTTGTGTGCTTGGACTGCTTGCCTGATCATCATTACTATCATCATCATCATCACGACAGGACAGACACTGCGTTTTTTAAAGCCTTTCTTGTTCGTTGCTCT
>JAITYZ010002547.1:0-11149 GCA_027744595.1 Paronellides praefectus
CAAAAAACATTAAACATTATACCATCCACACCAAAAAATAATAATTACATAATATCTCATCTCTCTCTCTTTCTCTCTTGCAATATAACAGCAGTATTTGTTATGTGACTGTAATAAAATAAATAATGATAGCTAAATATATATTTTTGTATAACTTTGTCTTATTAACTTAGTGGTGCATTTTTAAATATGTGATTGTGATTAAGATTAGCCGAGTTCATCATGAAATCATTACAAGGATCATGATGAGAAAAAAGAGTTTTTGGACTGAATGAAATGGGAGCATTTTCATGACATAAAAACAGTCATGATGAAATTATAAATGTTTTTTTTAAATCTTAAAATATATAATCTATTATATACTATAACATAAGTAGTATCAATAAAACTTTGAAAAATTCCCTTTTGCTCATTTTCCCCGAAAATGGAATGACGTTGATGATGATGATTATATAAAATTTTATTTTAAAATCTTCTCTCCTGCACCCTTTTTGCTCTGAAAAAGATGATGATAATCATGTTGATGATGTGAGAAGTGTATATTATTTTCTTTGTAGAGCTATGTATGCTGGGCTGGTGAACAAATACAAAAGGAGAAATGGAATGTGCACAGAAAGATGAATCAAAAACTAATTTGGATAACATTCTTTTTCTTGATGATGATGCTGCAAAATAAAGTTGCAATATAGATAGATATATTATTCCCTTTTTTATCATTCTCATACTATTCGTATATATACCACCTTCATGATCATATTCGTAGTTTTCTAACAAATATAAAATAAGCAGAGAGAAAATAATAATGAAGGTTGAGAAACGAAGAAAAAATATATATATCTATTTCTTCCTCCAAACAATCAACCAACCAACCAAAAAAAATATATACTGCATCTTCTCCCTTCTCAAATCCAACTTTGAATTGACTGACTGATTGTGAATGAATGAGTGAGATATATAAAAAGATGGTGGTAAGGTTGAATGGCCACCAAGTCATAAGAAGTAAGCCAGTAAAAATTGTTACTATTATTATTATCCTCATTGTTAATATTTAGCTATATAGCTATACAGACTATTATTTCTGTCCTGTCGTCACTGAACTCTACCTTTGAGTTTTAAACAGAAATGAAGAAAAAAAAATTTATATTATTTTATTTTTGCTGTATATATTTTTTTTAAACATTGGGTTGCATACTCCAATTCATCATCTCTTTTCACCTTTTTTTCTATTTCAATTAAGCAATCTCACCGAGACAAAAAAAAACACAAAGAAACGTGTTAACTCACTTGAAATTTTCATTTTTTTCACCATTTCTTCTTCAAAACTTTAACGTTGGTGGTAGGAGAAGAAGAAGCAAAAATGCAATATTTAATATCCATATTTTATATCCCAATAATAATCATCATAAAATGCCCAACTCACAATAACAACAACAATAACAGCAGCAGCAGCTCGCAATCAGTCAGTTTTCAAGCTTGTAAAAAGTAAGTCTGTTTTAAAAATTATAATAATAACCAATACAACTACGTACGTACGTACGTACGTACGTGTATCTCACATAAATATTAGTTATTCATTTATACACAAGTTTAAATTGCGTAAAATAAGACAGCATATAAATAAAGAGTACATTATGTTCACAATAAGAGCAAAAAATATATAATAATAATAATAATAATAATAATAATATATTACCATGCGTAGGTATTTTATACACAAAGCTTTTAAAATGAAAGTGAATTTTTCCATTGCTAAAAAAAGCTCATTGTTGCACTTGTGCATAATATTGTTGAAATGCGAGCAATAGTTATTATTATAACGATCACCATTATTATTATGGTTACGTTGCACATTTACAATTTTTATTTTTTTTGTGGATTATGATGAGATGATATTGTAACTATCTAATATATTTAGTAAATCTACACGTGAGGATGTACAAGAAAATGGAGGTATGCATTATTTGAAGAAGACGAACAAGGGGATAGCAATAATATGCCTTATTCTTGTAGCTTTTCTTTGTTCTTCCTAAGCTCACGTCTTAATTTTATGTAAATTCTTCCTTTTAAACTGAAACAGTACAGATCTGAGAGACAGAAAAAAGGTAAATGCATACTTTAAAAATATTGAGGTTAAGTTAAAGCAAAAGTGAATATTGTTGTAAAGGTAGTGTTGCTAGTACATCACGTAATCTTTTCTGTCGTTTAATATTATTTTTTCTAGTTGTCTTCTTCTTCTTCTTCCTTTGCATCTTGATACAATAATAGTAATAATGATAATAATAATGATGAATGGAGCAGAAAAAAAATGTATAATGCTAACAAGGAGTAACGTAACAAAACAATAACGTAATACATTATTTGCGTAAAGTAAGCAGCGAGAGAAGAAGAAGAAGCGCATGTTCACTTTACCATTTTTTTTGTTTCTTCATAAATCTCCTTTCAGTTTCTTTTCTGTGTTGACTTGGCTAAAAAAAGTCATTGTACCTACGTTTTTTTTACAACGGCTCTCTGAACACATTCCTCTCTGCTGCTGCACACATGCTAGGCAGATGATGATGACCTGCTTATTATTACTATCATCCTACTAATTATATATTTTTTTCCTCTTTGCCTTTCTCATTATTTATTTATTTACAAACTAAACACTCTACTGCTCACCATCATCATCATCATTTAAATACTTTTTTCTTTAACCCTTTTAGTCTCTTTATACCTGTCGGTAAGTCCGTGCCTGGTGACTCTCATAAATTATCATGAAAGGACCACTTGATAATGATTCTTATTCCGTTCACTCTTCAAATGAATAATAATAATAACAACAAAACAATCTCTGGTCTTTGACCATTTAACATGACACACATAAAATACATCTTCTTTTTTAAACTTATCTCTTTGGAAGGAAAAATAAATAAATAAATGCACAAGCTCCCTGATGATAATAAACCTTGTGAGGATTATACCAGTTCCAATCGACCTTCGTCTGTGCAAACTGATTATTATACACATGCAATAGATGATTAGCATGTTGATCATCTCTATATCATCACCAGCACCAGCACCACCATCATTATAATTAAAAGCTTACAGCCTGTGTGACAAGCAAATGTACAACATGTTCTGGTCATTGTGTCTTCATTTAGCTATTAACATTTTAACAGTTAGCTAATAAATATATTTTTACAAAAAAATAATAATACATACATGTATTTATTTTTTAATATGTCCATATATATTCAATGCTCATCTTCACTTCTCCTCATGAGGAGGAGGAGGATGAGGATGATGATGATATTATGTAAAAAGTTGTGTAGTGTGTGTGGATGCAACGCATAAATATACACTGATTATCAGAGAATTGCATATTACATATTTTTTCTCGTGTCCGTATTTTATTTGCACCCTTTTTTACATTCAAGCTTTTTTTTGCAGTTGGTGAACTGAACTCGACCAGAGAAACTTGTACTGCACCGCATATCGCATCAGATACACAGGCCGGACTTTCGTGACTGAATGCAATAGAGAAAAACGGAGAGGACAAGATTCTCACAATTTTTATTTAATAATAATAAGAATGGGAGGATTGAGACAGGTATTATGTAGTTGCAAGAGAGAGAGAGAGAGGGGACAGGTATTTGCCATTATGCACATTACACAGGTTTGGATTGTTACAGGAAAAAATAATTTCCTTTCTCTGTGTGCAGTTACGGCATGGTTACGGTTAGAGCACAGCAACACAAGAAAAGAAGAAGAATGTGTAATGCGACATCATGAAATAACGATTATTAGCATGACGTGTTTTATAAGAAGAGAAAATTATTTTTATATTTTTTTAATACATTTTTTTATATAAAATTTCTCTGCTGTACTTTTTGTAGAAAAAAATTAACTGTTAGAGAAAACAAAAGAATGATGCGAACAAAGTGAATTGTCGTATTTTATATGCAGCAGATATACATATAAGCTGTACTAAGAACATGGAACGGAACAAATTACATTGTAACTTGACTTGTTTCTTTCGTTCGTATAGCGTAAAATGTGATAATTCTTTTGGCGTGTCGGTTCCAATGAAAAATATAATAAATTGCGAAATTAAATGCAGTTAAATAAAATAGTATAAAAAAATAAGTGGTCTGGTCCGCAGAATATAGCGTGGCCCGTAAAAAGTTTTAAAGTGCATCATCATTTAAATATAGTGCCTTGTTACAAATTTTGAATGCTCATATTTCTCGTGTCAGGATCAGAGTGGCAAGAGTTGTGCCAAGAGAGAAATGGAGTGCATTTGTGTCTCCGGGATAGATTATTGAATCAGCAGGAGGTCGACAATTTTGTAAGAAAGCGTGAATAAAATGGGAAAAGACGGAAGAGAAATCTTAAAGCGTGCCGAGTGAAATGAGCATGTGTATTACAGCCAACCTATATAAATAAATTCACTATACTCACTCCATCTTCTCTTCACTATCATCTTGCATTTTTGCTCTTCATCTTCATCTTCAAAGAAAGAATTGGTGACAGCAATTTTTTTCTTTCTTTAGAATACAAATTTGTATGCAATTGTAAAAANCACTCCATCTTCTCTTCACTATCATCTTGCATTTTTGCTCTTCATCTTCATCTTCAAAGAAAGAATTGGTGACAGCAATTTTTTTCTTTCTTTAGAATACAAATTTGTATGCAATTGTAAAAAAATCATTTTTTTACACAAGATATTTTATAACTTTTGTTCCTCAAGTATAAAAGATTGTCTTACAATGGAATTTATATTTAGGTGCAAACTAACTATTTATGCATGCATAAAATCTACACTTTGACTGATTGCACAAGGAAATATATTTTTTTATTTCAACGTGTGGACCGGTCTCTCTACAGCTAGATCATTCTTCTCACAATATTTTTTTTGAGTAAGTGAGTCAAGTCAAGTCAGATTTGATTAGATGTGATTTGATATCTAGTGGCTTGGATGATGATAGTAGTGTCGGATAAAGTCGGAGGATGCATGTCATCTAACAGGTTATCATCATCATCATCATTCTTCTCCACACTCAATCAGCCTGCATTAATAATAATAATAAGAATGAAAAGAAAGGAAGAATGCGGAGAAAAATGTTGTGCTGAGTAGAGTGAAAAAAAATACACAATAATGATAAAAACCGCAACTGGTCAGTGAACAAGACCGGAGAAGAATTGCATAGAAAAAATAGAAGAAGAAAAAAAATATCATTTTTGTTTGTTTTTATTCTTGCCTTTTCGTCTACTCAACACTCTTTGAGAGCTGCATTTTGTGAGTCTAAAACAAACTAAAGGGAGAAGCTCTGAAAATGATGACCAAGGTTGTTGTATAAAAAAATGTTTCCGGATTGTGTTACCTTTCAACGTTTATACTACTCACCGGCGACCGGTACGACAACAACAACAGATGCTGACGAGTAGTATTCTTTTTTATTCTTTTTATTTATTAAAGGTATGAAAATTGTAAGCAGATGTTTAAAAACACAACTGTAAAATATACATTTTTTTGTTCTTGATGATGATGGCGATAATGATGATGATGCTCTGCTCTCTTTCAAGTAGACATGCAGAGTTACTACAGAGCAGAATAGGGAAAATATTGTGAGGATCGACGAAAGTGAAATGTAAAAATATTTTGAATAATGCCGGTGGCTCTTGTTTGCGTTGCAAACATTTAAAAAAAATCTTATATTCTGCCGTGTTTTTCAATTTTATTCACCAAATTACGTAAAAAACGTAAGATTATGTAATATTTTGGCCTCATCTTATCACTTTGCCAGATAAGAAGGAAATATCACAACAACTGCTTTGTGTTATGTTTTACGTTGACATTGCCACTTTTTATTTTTGCATTGTTGGCAAAATGTTCGTGCATTGTTTTGTTTTTAATTCAAACTTATAAATAGGCACTTAATCTTTTTTTGTGTATGCTCGTGTGGGAATAGGAAGTTGGGATGGCTTTACAAACCTTGGTCACAATATATTTTTTTTTGGGAAAAGGGCATGATGTCCTCTCAACATTTTATTTTTTTAAAGCAAATTTTAGAAAAAAGTCTGATTGTAAGCTTACCTGTTCCCATGGCGATGTTGATGCCATGTACAGCATGTACTCCGCTCAAAATCCAAAATATCCCGTTTTTTTAATAAAACGGATTGACCACACACAAAAAAATCTTATTCTTATTATTACTAATTTTGATTTCGGATAAGATAAAAATCACACACAAAAAGAAATTGTAATTAAATATTTCTTAAATTATATCCTATGTTCACGTTTAATCACTGTTAAATCTCAAAAGACATAATAATAATAATTATGATCAAAAAATCTTGTTTTAAAGTAAGAACGACAACACTTTATTTGTATTTATTTTTCACTATTTTTTTTACAATCTACCGGTTTTTTTATCCACAAAACTTCACAATGACAAAAAAATAATGAAATTTAATTTAAAACAACCAAAACCTTCAAGACAACAATTTAGGACAACACGAGTGATTGATAATTTTGTAATTTTTATTATTACAACAATGATCCGTCTTGTTTTGATTTAAAAATAGGGTGGAGAGGAGGATATTTTCGTAGAGCACACTTTTCCTTCCTCCTTCCAAGTTACTCATGATGCATTCTATAAAACAACTGTGCATAGAACCACCAAAACATTAATCTTTTATTATTTTCCATGAAACTTAAAAAAAAATATTCTGTTCACTTGATCAAAAAATGAAACAATAATAATAGTAACGACAACAAAAAAAACAACAAGAAAACACAACAATGATTGTGGCGAAGAGGAACAACAAATATTTATTTTATTTACTCGCTGATATATTTTTACTCTTTTATTTTGATTATTGGCTTTTGTATGAATTTTCTTGCATGTTCTGATAATTTGTATAAAATCTTATGAGAATAATATGTATGATAACAAAACGACGAAGAGGACTACACTGAGTTGCTCTCCTGTTCTGCTCAGCAGCTCGTCGCTAACTAACTTGAAAGCTGTTCGAAAAAGGCACTAGCATATATTATACTCATAGTAAAAAAAGTACGTGCACTCCTCACGTCATGCGCACAAAAATCCTTTTTTGATTCAAAGAAAAAACGTAGAGAAGCAATTGAATAATATATATAGATACCTGTGTGGTAGTAGTAAGTAGTGGATGCAGTGTGTGGAAAAGGAGTAAAAAGAGGAGACTTCTTATTCAACAAGCAGCAATAAGAACAACAATAGAAAAATGATGATCAACAGGTAGGATAACCATTGCATAGAGAGACACACACACTTCATCCTCATAGTGGCCATAGTCATGATTGTCTGTTGGGTTTTGAGAAAAGACAAGACATGAGCGCTTATACATCTTGCAGATGCATTACAACCGCTGCTGCTGCATTATTTCCCCATACTTCTGCTAAAAAAGTGAACAAAGTATTGTTATGGAGTGGTGTCGGTGGTGGTGGTAGTAGAATGTAATGTAGTGTATGTCTACTTACTTGCTTACCTTTTTGTAGTGTAACCATTTTTATGATAAAAGGATTCCTCGTAATCATCATCGTGATCAGCAGCAGCAGCGGCAACAAACGTTACATTTTATTCAGGAGGTGGTGGGTACCTGCTCGCCTCTTGCAAACTTGGCAGCCTTTTTTACTGCTGCTGTGCTGCATGTTGAATTGCATTTTCTTTACAAAGCACAAGACGAAATTGCAGAAGAAGAGAGAGAGAGATAGCTTTTCTATTCATACATCAGCATTCATCATCATCAACATCGTCAGCAGCAGCATCCTCATCGTCATCATCAAGACGACCAGTTCATCGTTCATGTCCATTTGAGTCTCTACACTGCGTACTCTCACTGTACTGCCTAAAAAGTCAATGGAAAGAGAGAGAGAGAGAGGCGAATTTTGTAAGTGCAAACTCACTCAACTCTCTCGAGAAACCAACCCTTTTCTTCCTTTTTATTCTTTACCAACCCTTCTTCTCTCTGCTCAGCTCCTTTAAAGCTTTGCTGCTGCTGCTGCTGCTGCAGCTCCATCCATCCAACATCTTCAGCAACAACGTAAAAATAACGTAATATTGTCTTCTCCTTCAACAGGAAGCACAACACAAAACTCTTAGCAAACCTTATATTCTATCATCTCAAATCCTTCCTTCTTTTTTTTCTCTTGTAATTTTTCCCATTGTTGCCATTATTTCCCTATCATCCTCTCTTGAATATAACAGCAGCATCATCACCAGAAGCAGTAAAAAGAGGATTGCAAAGCTTTAAAAAATATGTATAAATGCTCACGTAATGTACACGACGTCAAAGCCATAATAGTATAGATGACTACACAACATCAGAAAGTCAAACCATGCCACATACACACTTGCATAACATCCATATTATATATATGTATTTATATACCATCATCTTATCTGAAAAGCAAGTTAAAAAGTAAAAAAAGCCGCTCCTCCTCAACAATTTTTTTTTATTTCTTGTGAAAATAATGCTGAAACAAGCCTCTGTAGCTGAACTCGGTTTTTTCAACCCTTCTCTCCACTTACCTGTGTAATATACCACACCACCACTCACTTTTATAATACCTTCCTTATTTTTCTTGTCTTGATACGCGGAAAACATGCGCATATTTTTCTTGCTGCAGTCAACACAGTTAGCGCAACACAAGAGGTGTGTGTTTGTCGGATGGGATGTTATGTATGATTTTTCAACGATGCTCTGCTACCACAACCACCATGATCAGAAGGAGAAAAGGGATGATCTGTTACTGATCATCATGACTATATGTCTCATGCTCTGCTGGGATGCACAATGCGCACCAAAAGAAAAAAAAGAAGAAAATAAAACTAAACCACACCAGAAGCAGAAGAGCTACAGAAGATCCCTCTTTTTTTCTGCATCATCATCATCTATTTTTCATGATATAATCGCTCTTCCCTTTTTCCTCCTTGTTCCTCTTCTTTTTCGTCGTCAGACATATGGCATCTCGTCTTCAGTAGCCAAAAACTCATCTTTCCTCCTTTCATTTCTATTCTATTTCCCTTACCCTTGTTTCAAGTTGGGACATCTAAAAAAAGGGTTTTTAAAAATAGTGAGCATAGCCAGTTGGAGAAATAGAGAAAAATAAGGAATAAAAAAGATGATCATCATTTTCCTCTTTTGACTTTATTTAGCTTTTTAGCCCTGTGTGCGCAATGTAATCCCGGCACAAGAAGGATCGGACATTGTCGGTGCAACAATTTCGACCTTTTTTTACCTTCCTATTCCCAGATTATTGGTATTATTATAAAATAGTAATAACTGCAATATGGACATAGTCTTGTTATTCTTATTCGTTTTCGTTTCGTATATTTTATTTTTGCCGGGTTGGGAGATTGAACTTGAAAAAAAGGAAATGTGTGTTTGTACATTATGTATATTTAGAGTTTATACTACCACCACCGGTTGCTCCTATATACTTATTTATGCATTTACTGTATCCTGTGCAGCCGAACAAGTAGAAGAATTACATGATTTGATTACTTTATGCTGAGGCGGGGTTGCATGATCATTCTACTGCGAAATCCCAGCTAAAAGGCAAAACTACAAAGGGTGAAAGAAGAACAAATGGCCAGCAGAGTGAAACTGTAATAATAATAATAATAATAATATCATTATTACTATTCTGACTCTGACTGGCTGTGTGTGAGAGAGTGAGACGTGTGGTGATGGTGGTATAAACTCTAACAGTAATAGACAGGAAGAGAAGGAAAAAAAGAGTAACAAGATGTCAAGTCAAGTGGCATTCTCTACCAACCACACACTATAAACACACTCGAGTAAACAAAGCAGGTATTTATGAATATGTATGTCTTTGGAATTATGACTTTGATTATTTAAAAAATAAAATAAAATAAAAAACACTTTACTTCATTTTTTGGTCTGTCACTCACGTACAAAACTCCTGTCATTTTATTAATCTGAGATTATACATAAATCCATTCCGTGGGGAAATGAATTAAACTCCCGTTTTCATTTCATTTCACACTTTGCTAACTTTTTAGGTAAAAAAATTAAATTATATTTTTTTTGCTTGAGAGAGAAAATGTAAAATCATTCTGCAAATACCTAATTATCTTAACTTTTATATTTCTTGATGGTGGTTAAATATCAGTGGTCAGTTGAATGGAATTTTTTTTTGCCACTTTGGAATAAGTTTGTTTAAAAAACAACAACTTTAGCCAGGGATTGTGCAAGACTGCATATTGTATATTTTTTCATTTAAATTTTCCTCAACCCCTAATTTGGCATTTTACGGTATTTTTTTCGGGAAATTTTATTGTCAAAATTATGCATATGTTATTTCATAATGGTACTATCTGTGTGGATGATAAGGACATTAAACGTTTAGCATGATGAACTGTATGTGGTCCACACGACAATAAAAAGTGTAAAATGACCACTTTTTCTAAAGAAACGAACAAGGATAATATCATCTGTAAAGGCACGGAGGCTGATGTGAGTGTCGTAGTAGCAGTGCTGGTGTGGCATATGTGTGTAGTAATATTTCCATGTTTAGTAACTTGCCTTTTGGCTTTAGAATAATAATAATAATATAATCAACATCATCATATTAAAAAATGGCTGTCTTAAAAAAAATGCACATGGTTGGGTTCATGGTGTTTGGGTGCATAATAGATGCATAGATGTAATGAGCAATTTGTTATATGAAAAATTTTAGAAGCCACATAATTTCTACAAAACTCTACCTCTCTGTGTCCTTTTTTAAAGCAACAGAAAAAAAGAATAAATACAACAACAAAATTTTTAGAACTATAGTAGCAGCAGCAGCAGCAGAAAAGCAATAAAAGGAAGTCCAAGTAAAGTAGAAAATGAAAAAAGGCACGGTCATTCTCCACCCGTTTTTTGTCGTTGTCATTTTTCATACCTTCCGTTTTTTTCTACCTTCTTCATACACTTTTTAAAGACAAACAAAAATTTGTTGGCATGACATGACATAATATGATCCTCATTATTAGAAGCACTTTTAGTGCTTCTTATCAAAAGGCAATGATCCGTCCGTCCGTCCGTCCGTCCGTCCACGCGATAACTCGAGAACGGTTTCGAATTTTTTTATCTGTTTTCAGCAATCGATACCTTAGGA
>JAITYZ010002548.1:0-12219 GCA_027744595.1 Paronellides praefectus
AAAATTAGGTATGTATGTATAAGTATGTAGGTAATCAAATTTCGACAAATAGTTTCGTCGAAAATACTACGTCTGTGTATTTTAAATGTATGTATAATAATTAGTAAAAGCCGAGATAATATATTATATTTATTAAAGTAGGTAAATTATATATTCTTCGATTAAATGAACTTAATTACAAAAAAAAAGAATAAATTAACGTTTACAATTTTCAACATATATATTTTTCTGAAAACTACTTTTAATTATTTTTTTATAACAAAGGTATAAAAAAGGTATCAGGTAAACCACTAAAAGGCAGCATGTAGTTTTATAAAATTAATATAATTAGCTATTGGAATCCCCCGTTAATTTTGAAGACTTGAAAACTATTTTTGCAAATCTATTTGCAAAATCCCGTACAAAAGTAGCAAATGTCTTTGATTGTTGCTGTTGTTGCTCCTGAATGATTATTGTACGATTGTTGTTGTTATTATTATCAGTAGTTGTGCTATTGTTGTCGTTCTGATGATAAGCACCTGTTTCACCCACGACCTCTGCTGCTGTTTCATTTCTGCTTATCAACAAGCTGACAGTAGGAATTTGCTGCTGCTCCATCAACTGGCCAATTTCTTTAAAATTCGTCGCAAA
Source organism: Paronellides praefectus (assembly GCA_027744595.1). Classification (NCBI taxonomy): domain Eukaryota; kingdom Metazoa; phylum Arthropoda; class Collembola; order Entomobryomorpha; family Paronellidae; genus Paronellides; species Paronellides praefectus. The sequence continues at coordinate 631 of JAITYZ010002548.1, forward strand.
CTCATCCTCCCCTTTCACCAGTAATCGGGGGGCAGTTTGGAATTTGGGATTTTCAGCTCCAATCAAATTTTCAGACTTGGATGATGGGGATGATATTGATTGTATGAGAATGAGTTTTTCAGCTGGAAAATTTCCATGTGATGCGGGGTTAACAAAGTAGGTTTCATACTCCATCGAATCTGAATCCTCATCAGTGGAAGGAGGAGTGGTAGTGCCATTGTCGTTGAGCCCATTGTCTACCTGGGCGGTTGTTAAAATAAATGATGTGTAGGGCGTTACAAATTTGTGCTGCAAAAGCAATTTCAATGAATACAAATAAATTTGTCATTACAATAATTATTGGTTCTTATTGCAATTTATAGTTTAAAGAATAATTAGTCAAATTGTACCCGCAAAGCCAACTCGGTCGCCTTCTTTTTAAAACTATTAAAACAACTGCTGTCGTCATCCACCCCCTCGTCATCTTCATATTTCTCCAATCTCTCCATTTTCAAATCCTGAAAATCATCATTCACAGACTTGGGGCAAATGTACCCATCCTCCACCAACTTGTCTCTTTCCAACAACTTTTTCAGCAATTGATAGGCCTGCAGCCTTTCCAAATAAAAATCAATCCTTGCCACACATTTGCCCAATGAACTTCCGCCCAACGAGGTGCAATCATAAACAGGGGAATTATAATAGGTCAGCTTCCCATTTCTTCCCATTCCCTCCGTAGACCAGGTAAAATGAGAAGAATGGAAGGATTGGTTATCATTAGTCTTTGGAGGGAATAACATGCCCGTAGTTATAACTTCCCCACCTTTGATAATTGTCACTGGCGAGGATAAAATCTGTAAGGAGGATGATGACATGTTGACATTAGGATTTATTGCAGCAGTTTGAAGAGAAATTTGAACTTGAGACAAAATCTGGGAAGAAACTTCAGCATAGAAATTGGTAAGCTCCAAGAGTGACGCAGATTCCTCCCTGATGATCTTTGTGAATCCTCCATTTTGACTTGACAATGCTCTCAAAAATTCCACATCAGCGAACTGGTCATAAGCGATCGTATGAATTTGGACAGGTGTCACTATCTCACTATTATTGTGATTTAGCTGGTTAAAATGGTCCAATAATATATTCGGCTCAATCACACCGGAAGTTGCTTTCCCATCACTTAGGAAAAATATCATTGACTGCACATTTACCGGAAGTTTGGGATTCACCTGTTCTTTAACGCTTGGCAAAGAACGAATGCTGTCCATTTCAGGGCAGCTTTGATTCGTTTCTGGTGAAAATAGTTGGGTAAGATTAAATGCTCTGGATAAGCCCATATAAATGTTGGTCGAGCCTTGGGCGACTAGTTTCTTTTCGATGAAAGTCACTGCGGAATCTTTGAACTCGTCGGTGGCAGGATATGGAAATGAGCATTTTTTCATGTCGCCCCGGAATTTTGACCATTCCTGAATAAAAAAATCATTTCATATTTCATTTCATACGAAATCGTAATAAATTTCAGTAAAATTATGATTTTTTACAATTTTGCTACTAATGAAGCTACCGTAATGTTATTAGAAAAGGCGATAATGTTGAAAAAGTCTTGGGTTCCAAGATCATCCAGAATTTCTTTCATGCTCCATTTTAGCTGGTCTAATTTATTTCCATGCTGTGCGTGGGTGGAGAGATTCATTCATGAAACCAGATTGAAATGCAAGTTTTTATTAAACAATAAATATTTCCCTTAAAATGATTTTTACCATTGAATCCGACACGTCCAGTAGGAAAATGATATGCTTCCGCATCGCCGGTAAATTCTCAGGTACAAACAGGTGAACAAAGTAAAAGTTGCCGTTGTTTTGGCTAATCTGCATAATTATATGAATTTCGTAAATTTTCATTGTAAAAATTAAGAATACTACTTTTGAAACTTAAGACTTAAGAAACTAAACTTACAACAACTGCTGACGTATCATTCTGCTGCTTCAACTCGTAAATAAACCGGAAGTGATGGTCAGCCAAGTGCTTTGTTGCTACATTCTCCTTTCTCCAAACTAATTCCATGTTGGACGGGTTCCTTTCCCCATTTTTACGTTTGTACTTTGCTTTCGAGCTACAATTTGAAAAGTATTTTTCCGTTTCCTGTGCACACGTCAAAGACTTTATATCTTCCAGTTCCTCGACATTCACGGAAAACTCGACTGTTCCAATCGCTAACGAGCTGATAAGCTGATTTACAGGATACACGTGGATCTTATCTGAATATTTACTTGACTTTCTTTCCAGTTGGGTTTCATACACCAAAAAGACTTGGATATTTTCTTTGGGACTTAAAGTAAACTTTAAGTTGTATGTGGAAAGATCAACATTGTTGGAGTTTCTGGATGGGGTAACGTGAGATTTCTATTAATTCAGCAAATTTCCGATTAATTAAAATAATTATTGTACTTACGATAATTCAATGTAGCCAGCCACCATTGTTCCGTTTGTTTTGGTCCGCACGTAATGGAATCTCTCTCTCGCCCGCTTTTTCGTCTGAACTTCCGCATCGTAAATTTTCGGATTTTTCCCTCTCTTTCTAAAAATTATAATTTTGCCAGTATAATTAATTATAAAATTAACCTGACTGTCTGAATACGTGTGTGTCTGTTTTGTTCAACTTACAACTGGAAAATAGTGAAAAACGCGTTGTCTGGCAAAATTACTTTGAAATCAGACTGGAGCTCCTTATTTGATGGATTATTTAGCTGAATAATCACTCTTGTCCGAGCATATCGTAGTTTCACTTGAGTTGCTATTTTCAATGTTTGGATTTCTATCTAAACGAATATGTAACGAACACAAATGGTAATTCAATGTATTTTTTCTAGTTACCTCACCTGTTCAATTATGTAAATATTCTTTTTTACCTGGTGACCCAAAGCCACTCTTGAAATCCATTCTGTTGGATTAAATGTCTCAACCAACTCTGGCGGCTCTGTTGAAAAATCATAATCACTGCTTGTTGTTGTACTCACTAAACTACTACGCCTAGGTGCACAAACAGTTAATTGCAATAAAGCAAAAATAAGGAATAGTACGCCCCCGCGTTCATAAAATAATACTGTTGAAAATTGGGTAAATTTCTTTAAAGTATGGCTGATTTTTTTTAAATGCTCTTTCTCATGGAGCCACACAAATTTTGTTGGCTAAATTACTTTACATCATGATAGCATTTTTTATTATTATTCAGAGTATTATTTTCGATTTTAAAAAATTAGCTATTTTTTCAAGTTTTATTTTAACCGAGTTCCCACCTTCATTACTATAAAATGCTAGATTACAACTGGGATATTATACGATCAAGAGGAAAAATATATTATATGCTACATTTCTCTGGTGGAAAAGGATAATCCTGGAAGACCGCATAAGAGAGGTCATCTGGCCTCACTCAACCAATTAAGCGTGACATATTATGAATATGAGAAAATGAAGCATAAAAAATTCAGTTATCATAGTTTGCCTACGTGCATATTGTGTTTTTTACATTTATTTTGCAATAGAATTTATTAGAATGACAAGAAGAACAAGAAAAGCATAAAATATACTACAGCATAATCCCATGTGTATTATTTTGTTGAGACGCCGCCGACGAGGCAGAGCTCGGATAAAGACTATATCTGCACTCTCTGCAGAGTGAGTGCAAAGAGATTGAGAACATGATTTTGATTTATGCTCTCGTGTGGTCAAGTGGTGAAAAAAATAAAAATGTCAGTTTAAATTAAATTTAATCAGATAAAGTGCATGTCTGCATTGCAGAAACACTCCTCTAAAAAAACCGACAAGTATGCATACTTAATTTAATACACATGCTCTCTATACATGAAAAACTATATATTATTTCCATTTGCGTCACACCTAGGGATGTACCGATGGCAAATGTCATAGACAAATTGACATCGTGACAAATGGACATTTGTCACTTTTGTCAGACATTCAGATTGGATGACATTTTTGACATGATGTCACTTTTCAATGTCATGTCAATTTGTCATATATCACCCAACAAAGCTTAATTACATTTGGACATTTTTCACGCAAATCATTTTGTATCAGTCAAATTTTTATATTTGGGGGCCAGCAGATGAACATTTCTTCTTTACCAAATTAACTAGAGGAGTAATGCTGTCAATATTTGCCCATTTTAGTGAACTATTTAGCAACAGCATTAGTACCACTGTGAAGCGCTCTGTATTTTTAAACTAAATTAAAGCTAAAAGACCCTATCGCTCAATGTAACAGTAATAAGTAATAAGTATTACTGTTATTTTAAAATTGCCGACAAATTATTGTTTTCCTGCCTCAGAACTAAACGAACTAAAAAACAAGAGTACTGCTGGGCTGCTGGCAATGGATTAAACACTACTAAAATGATAAAGTTACACAGAAAATAGCTTACTACATTTAAATACCGACACAGCTGTAAGGCCTATAGATTAGAAAATAAGCGCTCACTAAAACTCTAGCTAATACTACCTGTTATAAATTTACATAGTTAATCAGTTTTTCCTGTAAAAATGACATGTGTCACTTTAAAAAGTGACAAATTGACAAATAGTCATGTCAATGACACAAAAATTCCAAAAATGACAAATGTACAGCCCTAGCAGTCACACCCACGCTCGCACTAACTTAACCCATATCATCTAAAGGTATATATATATTTCATGACAGAAACAATAAGCAGACGGGGATTCCAGTTATTATTTTAAACCAATCATATTTTATGCTTTCCATGCAATTTCCGTAAAAAAAAAAGAAATAGGTCGTCTTCAGAAGGGACGCTAATTGGTTAAATTAAAAGTGCAGAGAAAAAAAATCGATAAACATTTTTTTTAAATGAAACGCAGTTAGTTGTTATCTCAGTTGCAAGAAAGTATAAAAAAAATTTATAACAATTTATTACATTTGATGATGTGATTTATTGTACTAAATCCAATTACTTTTGAACTGTTTTTCACAAAGCCATGAATAAGCTAGATTATAAAATATAAACTACTACGTATGCGACCATGAATGAAATATATTGTTATTTGAACAAAGTCCAAATGTGTAACATAATAATTATTATTTATTATTATCATTAATCAATTTATCCAATAAGAGCGTTTGTTTATATATCCGTGCTAAATTCTTGGAAATAAATATGTAGGAATGAACTTTTTATTGTTAAGCCTTGTCTGTCCATATCGATAGTATCAGGTCAGCGCGGCAGAAGTCATGCATGAAGTTCAGGCGTGTCAAAAAAACGCATTTAACAAAACGCTCTGTGTGTCGTGTGTCTCGAAAAAATTTAGTGTGAAAATAAGTAAAAAAAGGATTGATTTATGACAACATGTCATGTCACAATTGATAAGTTTTGTTTATTTATTTAGGGAAGTGTTTTCTGCAATTTGATAATTTGCAAAATAAAATATTTTATCAAGTGTAAAATATTTAACAAAAGTACATTGATCCTTTACAAAAAAAGCTTGGAATGCATTTTTATTTATAAAAAGAAGCTTTAAGATTAACTAATTGTAAGTGTTATTCATGTTTTTGTCAATTGAAGAATGATCACCAAATACGACACAAGTTGGCTGAAATACTGCGATAATACAAAAAATGATTTGAATGCTTATCATCAAAATTCTTGAAAAACTAAATTGAAAAAATCTACTCAACCAAATTAGAATAGAATTTTATGTTTAATCACCGATAAAAGTAGCCGTTTGTTGAGTGTCAACATGTGTCCCACTTTAATGCTGATTGGATCGTCGATAATTAGATCACAAATTTGTTTCATCTGCCAATCATAATAATTTATTATATGAAATATAATATTAAAGCACCTTAATTTACAAAAGGTTTGTTGACTGATTAAAGTACCTCCAGACGTGCTTCACACTCATCATCATCCGTATCCATTTTAACCACATCTTCTGCAATGGCTTCCTCCTAAAATCCATACATTTTAAAAATTAATCAAGAAATGCTTAAACTTATTTTGGGATTTGTTTTGTAATTTTGTTTTTAACCGCTTTCGTTATCTGCTCAGCAAGTTCCGTTTTCCAGTACAAGGAGCTGATAAAAAATGTGGAGCAAACTGCCCCCATCGGTATAAAAGTACTTCCCTGAGCTCCCATCAGCACATTGTTTATTGCGAGAAAGGCGACCATTGATATAAGAATTAAAACCGTTGTGAAAATTTCGAAAATGGACCATAAATTCTGACAACTGATGTGACTCTCGACCAACTTTGTCTGCTTCCGGAGCAAAGTGACCAGCTCCAACCACTTTCTTACCTGCTCCTTTGAAATCCTCTTGTGGTAGCGTTGATATTCCACTTTTATTCCATTTCCAAGTTCCACATAAGCCAATCTCACAGTTTGAAGGAGCATAAAGTCCTTGATGTAGGATAGCGACCGGGTGCCAAGAACATTAATTGATTGATATTGACCAAGAATGAAAGCAAGCAGGTGGGAATCGTAAACCAAATGGGTAGCAGGTTTAATTGTAGACACAATGATCATTACTGGAGTGGCCCAAAGCAAGAAGGATATATTACGACTTTTCCGTAAACTCTTTTCCAAATTCCACGTGTAATACGGGGAAAAGGACAAATGAAACTTTTGAATGAATAGGGGCCACCCATCGAAAAATTTGCAGAGGGAGCCCACGTCAACCCAAGAGAGTATGCAGGAGATACAGGCACCGAATGGAAAGGAAATGCGGATTAAGGTATTAAGGATACCGACAGTTTCGGAGCCTTTGAAAAGGCTGTTGTTTAACCAGTTTGAACTTGAACTGCGAAATCTGTATTAAGTTAAAATACAGAGATATAAAGTGAAACATAAAAGTATATAAAATATACACAAAAGTGTACTGATATTTTACAATCTGAACGGCTTGTCAATGTCAAAGAAAGCATTGAGTGTCCAGATCAGCATTTCCAAGAAATTGAGCACTCCAAAAAGAAGGGTGGCGAAGAAAGGGAGAGAAAGCCATTTGAATTGGTAGTGGACAGTATTCTTCTGATAATCCCGAAGGATTTTCACAGGACAGAAGCCTATCCATTTGGAAACGAGGATTATGGGAAAAAATATTTTTGCCCCTTGAAAATACTCGCCACGATCCAATCGTTTTTCTTGTTGCTCCTTCAGGTGCTGCTGATCTTGTGCAGATGAAGATTTAAAATTAAAAGTTGACTTGTTATCATGAACATGTTCATCCTTTTGAGTTTGTTGGATGATGAAATCAAAATCTTGTTCGAAAAGCGTTTGAACAGGAGACATGTTTTAAATTTTCCTGCTTGAAAATTTAATATGATTTTCTGTGCAGCTACGATTTCAACTACTCGAACAATTCGACTAACTTGAATTGGTAAATAATCAAACTAAATAATATTATAATATATTATAAAATCAAAAAGTTGTTGTCATTTTGGGCGCGGTCACCAAAATAAAATGACAATAAGGTAGACCAATAAAATTTCGCCTTTTTACATTTTTGCACTTTTACACTTGGATGAGCTTGAAAAAGAAGCATTTTAATATTGATAATAGAGTTTTGTATAAATAATAAGTAGCATCTCTTTTTTTGCATAATTTTACCAAGTGAAAAGTAATGATTTGTTATTTATGGTAGTTTTTGCTTTTTAATTTGTGAAGTGGACTTATTAAAACATTTAATTAAAGCGCATTTCAAATTTGAAAAATTATTGCTACGTGTTTACTACAACTTCATTTTTTATTAAAATTAAAATATTTTGTTGTTGTCCAAATCATGTCTTTGTGAATTGAAGAATGACCACCAAATACGACACTAGTTGGCTGAAATACTGCGATAATACAAAAAAAGATCATGAAAATTCTTGAAAAACTAAATTGAAAAAATCTACTCAGCCAAAATAGAATAGAATTTTATGTTTAAAATTTTAATCACCGATAAAAGTAGCCGTTTGTTGAGTGTCAACATGTGTCCCACTTTAATGCTAATTGGGTCGTCGGTAATTAGATCACAAATTTGTTTCATCTGCCAATCATGATTTATCATATGAAATATTATAAATTTCTTAAAGCACCTTAATTTGCAAAAGGTTTGTTAACTGATTATAGTACCTCAAGACGTGCCTCGCAGTCGTCATCATCCGTTTCCATTTTAATCACATCATCTGCAATGGCTTCCTCCTAAAAAAATTAAAATTATGATGTCAAAAAAAATTTAAATTTGCAAAATGTTATAGTTAATCTTTTATAACCGCTCGAGTTATCTTCTCAGCAAGTTCCGTTTTCCAGTACAACGAGCCAATTAAAAAGGTGGAAAAAACAGCTGCCACTGGTATAAAGTTACTCCCTTCCGCACCCAACAACACATTATTCATTGCCAAAAACATGGCCATTGACAAAAAGAACAAAACAATAGCAAAAGATTCGAAGATGGACCACAAATTCTGAGTACTCATGTGACTCTCCAAAATTTTCGTCTGTTTCCGGAGAAAGGTGATCAGTTCCCACCATCGTCTTACCTGCCCTCTTGAAATCCTTTTTTGATATCGCCCATATTCCCCTTTGATTCCATTTCCAAGTTCCACATAAGCCAATCTGACAGTTTGAAGGAGCATAAAGTCCTTGAGGTAGGATAGCGCCCGGGTGCCAAGAATATTAAATGTTTGATAATACCCGAATAGGTATGCGAGAATGCGAGAATCAAAAATCAAATAGTTTGCCGGTTTAATTGAGGTGATCAGAATTATGGTCGGGGAAAGCCAAATCAAGCAGGATAGATTGCGACTTTTGCGTAAACTCTTTTCCAAATTCCACGTGTAATACGGGGAAAAGGACAGATGAAACTTTTGAATAAAAAGGGGCCATCCATCGAAAAATTTGCAGAGGGAGCCCACATCAGCCCAAGAGAATATGCAGCAGAAGCAGGCACCGCAGGGAAGTGAAATGCGGATTAATGTATTAAGAGCAAAGATTGTTTGAGAGCCTTTAAAAAGGCTGGTGCTTAGCCAGTTTGATTCATCAGTACGAAATCTGTGGTAAAAAGAATGACAAGCCGTGAGAAAAAAATCTTCAAAAGGGAGATTAAAAATTTGAAGGATTTTTGTTTACATTCTGATGGGCTTGTCAATGTCAAAGAATGCATTTAATGTCCAGGTCAGCATCTCTGAGCAATTGAACACTCCAAGAAGAACTGTCGCGAATAATGGGAGGGAAAGCCATTTGAATTGGTAGTGGACAGTATCCTTCTGATAATCCCGAAAGATTTTGACAGGACAGTAGCCAAACCATTTTGACACGAAGATGATTGGATACAATACTTTGGCTATTTGACAATGCTCCCCCCGAACTTGTCCTTCTTGAAGTTGCTTCAATTGCTGTTTCACTTGACGATGATGGCCATGTTGATGATCAAGTGGAGATGATGGGGATATGAAATTAAAAGCTGGCTTGTTTTTTACAAGTACATTCTTTTGGGTTTGTTTGACAATGAAATCAAAATCTTGTTCGAATAGTGTTTGAATTGGACTCATTTTTTTTTAAATTTCCCACCCGAAAGTTTAATAATATTTTTTAAATATTGTTTTTAAATTGTACCACGTCGACTTGAATTACTTGCAACTTTGACATATTACGGTATTATAAAACCAATTTACGTAAATTAAATATTTTTCAAATATTTTTTTCATGGCCATTATTGGCGTGGTCGGCGAAAGTACAAAGTAATGCAATAAATTAATTTTTGGCTTAGTAAATATTTTTTCCAATTTGCATATTATCACGTGCCGCATTGTATTTTTTCCACTTGGATGGATTTGAAAAAACAACAACATTTTATGGGGTTTAAACGCTTTTGTGCGTGAAATAACAATAAAATAGTATGCTTTTAAAAGAAATAGAAAATGAATATTTACAAATAAAAATTATGAATTAGGAAGTTGTTCAATGAGCGAGCGATACAAAACAAGATCATAAAAAACAAAATATACCTTACGTGATAATACCATGTGCATAATATGCAAGACTTGAAACAAATCTGTGATAATAATCTGTATACCTACCTGCATTATTTATAGATGATACTTCTCCGGTCCAGTAAGCAAACTTAGCAACATCAAATATTTTTTCACATGCATAGTACTTTATATTGTGGGAATAAAACAGGTTTTGAGGCAGTGCAGCGTGCAATTCATATTATTATTGTGTTTATACCAGGAAGGAACACAAAATATGTTTTGGCAAAAAGAGTGTCTAATCATCAGAGACCATCATCACGTCAAAAATCATATGGGGCTACTCCCACAACAGGTGGTGTGTGTGTGAATGCGAGCTGACACGAAGGCATAAATTGACAATTTAGTTTCAGGTGTTTTTTAGCATAACCTGCGCATGCAAGCTGTTTCGTTCCTCTTATTTTAGTAGAAACTAAAATAAAAATTTCATTTTGTTTTGTTTTTGAAGAATGGAGGCAGCATCTTTTCCAGCTCAGTTATATCAGTGTTCCTATTGAACCAATTCAAAAATGCGGGGACTTATTGCTGCTCCAAGTAAAGTCATTTTTGTAATAGTAGTCGGGTTTTTTCTAGTAGTTTCCTTTCTGCATCAGGTGCAGTCTGCCCGAATATGTGTTTTTTCTGTGGTGGGCTTCATGAACTATCGCTCAGCATACGACAACCTTCTAGAAGCTTTAGTTGATAAGGGCCATCAAGTGACCGTATTTTCCACGCTACCCCTTCATCTTTCCAATGAGTCATATCATAGTGAAATCCACCTTATCCGTCCCCAGTCGGTGGTAGCCCACTTGGAAAGCTTTTTCTCTTACGTTTCCCCTTTGGAATGGAGACAAAAAGGGAAGCAACATGTGCTTTGGGACATGCTTCCAATTCTCACTTTGGACATTTGTAACATGATCTTGCAAGATAAGGAAACTCAACAATGGATTGATAAGGGGAGTAATTATGATTTGTTTATTGTGGATTCCGCATGGAACGAATGTGGGATAGCAATTTCCCACATATTTCACGCAAAACTCATTCTCTTCAGCTGGCACACAAATGTCCTCTCTTGGAATATGGATTCGCTTGGGGCTGCTAGTGAAACGGCATGGATTCCAGATTCGCAATATGCAACAGGTGAACATAACGCTCCGCCCACATTTCTCCAAAAACTTCATTTCACTGTGCGTTCTCTCCGATGGTTCATTTATCGCAACTCTTTCTCATTTTACCAGGTTAACAAGTTTTGTAAAAAGTTTTTAAAAAGGGATGAGTTCCCGAGTATTCGCGAAATTGAGCAAAATGCTAGCCTCTTTTTCATCAACAGCCATTTTTCGGATGAGTATGCACGCTCATTGCCACCTGTATTTGTACCCGTGGGAGGGGTTCACATAAGATCTTCAACAGCCAACAAAGCTGTTTTTAAGAATGAAGTTTTGAAAAGAGTGGACAAGTTTGTTGCACAAAGTTCGTCAGGATTTATGTTTGTAAATTTAGGTTGTTGGAAAGATAACTTGAAAAATTTACCAAACGAAACCAAGCAAGCTATTTTGAGTGCCATGAGGGAAACCAGTGAAAATGTAAAATTTGTT